>JABUQX010024070.1:0-35000 GCA_015478945.1 Trachelipus rathkii
GTGGATAATTTCTAAACTGAAAAAGCGGAAATTTAGGAGGGGTTTTAAAAGCTTATTTTTAGTAATATTTTGGTTATTTATACATTCAATATGAAATATTTATTGGTATATTATATAAAAAAATATGTAATTATTCAGGTGTAAATAGTAAATATAATTTAGCATCATAAAGTTAATAAATTCTTTTTTTCTGCTTTTTTCTTAAATTGCATTTCATGAAACACATTATTTTTTAAATTATGCTGAATTATTAAACTAATATATTTTAGGTATATTTAAACTAATCTTTATTTAAGTTAGTTAAATTCTCTAAACTAAATGTTATTATTTTAGAGTTCAAACATTGTAAGTTGTGAAAAGATATATATAAAAAGCTTTAAAATTTATTAATAAGTTAAATGTTTTTATTATTAAAATACGGTTTTCACTAAGGAAATATAATTATTTGGGAGGAGGGGGATTAGAAAGATATTTTTAGAATATTTTGGCCGTGTGTTTTCATTAATTATTTGATATCATATTATAACCTAAAATAAATTAATTTAATTCTCAATTATTCAATAATAATAATAATTATTTTTAATTGACTCATCTCCTTATTTAATTTATACTCAATAAAAATTTAGAGAACTTTTACCTTATTTAAACCACAAATGTTACCCAATAATGGCGGTCCTTTTCTAAACTAAATTATTTCTAAACTCGAAAAAAATTAAGAGTTCATAAAATTTGTTGCTGAAGTAACAGTTTAGGTTAAAATATGATAATTTTTAAGAGTTTAAAATTTATTTTATTAAATACAGGTTTCAGAGACTAATGAAATTATTTTTGATATATTAAAATATTATAATCAAAATATATTAAAATTTTTCTTTAAAAAACGTCAGTTTAAGACCTAAATTATAAAAACAATTTAATAAATTCTCTTTTCTGCTTTTTGAAATTGCTTTCAATGAAACACATTCTTTTTTCAATGCTGAAAATACTGTAAAAACTCAATTTTAAGATTACAAAATAATTCAATGTTGAAATTTAGGAAAATCGTACTTTTTAAGGTTCTAAATTTGTAATGTGAAAATCTTAGAAAAAGCGTATATTAGAAGTTAATTTTTTTATTAAAACAGGTTCCCACAAAGAGAAAATATTTAGTATATAAAAACAAATATTGAAATTTCATTAAAAACGTCAATTAAGCGTAGAACAATTAATAATTCTCTTTTCTGCTTTTTGAAATATGAATTTCAATATAGGACACCCACATTCTTTATTTATTATCTCAATATGTCTGACAAATGCCCTTACAGGCTTACTCAAATTTTTAGATAAAAACATCATTACTTTGAGCATAATTAATTGTATGAATTTTATAGGAAAATCGTTATTTTTTATCCTTCTAAATTTGTATAATATTCATAAAATTCGATGTATTATCTTAAAATATTTTGATATTAAATTTATTATTATATAAAATACACAGATTTTATTCCAACATTTCTTAATTAAAATATTGGTTATGCAACATATTAGTAAAAAAAAATCACAAACACTAATGCATATATTTTGTCTGACGAGTCAAGTTTTGCACGAACACACTTAAAACAATATAGTATCATTCGCTTTATGCTTTGCCTATTTTTGGATAAATTGTGCGTATTTTATAATCGAATACACGGTGTAAATCTCGCTTTTGCAGTAAAAATACTGTAAATCACACGCATGAGTTTTATTAAATAATAATAATACTTAATTACAAAAAATTTAACTAATAATAATTAATATATAAGGTAAATTGTATGAAAACTCGTACTTTATAATAATGCTCAAGCGTAATCATATTTTTCCTACAATAGATAAAATAGAGTAATTTTATGATGTGTACAATATGAAATAATAAATAAAATGTGTTATTATTATGCTAATGATAAGATTCTTTAATTAAATAATATAAAACAAGATATTGTAAATTATATCATTAAAAACGTCTAATTTATAGATAACTCACTTAAAAATGTTAAATAAAATTTTATTATTATTCCACTTTTTGAAATAGAATTCAATGACAAACAAAATATTTTTGAAAAATGCTGCAATGGAACTAATAAAAACATTCTAAATTATTTAAGTTTTACTCATAAAATTAATTTTAAATAATGTTTTAAAAAAAAATTGTGAAATTTCGTACTTTTAAGAGGTTCTAAATTTGTTAATTATGAAGAATTTAAGAAAAAGCGTATAATTATCTTAGAAGTTAATATATATATTTTATTAAAACAGTAGTTTCATAAAGAAACTTATTATTTTGTGTTATTCTCTCGCCTAATATACATATAAACACAAATATTGAAATTTCATTAAAAAACGCTCAGCTTTAAGCCTACACTCTCAATAAAGCGTTACATCACCAATTCTCTTTTCTGCGTTCTTTGCGTACATTCCTCCCTTCCTCAAAGATAGCAGTTATTCTTTTCACAATCGCTGAAATACTGTCTAAACAACTCAATCTTTAAGGATTTAACCCAAACTCAATCTTCACAATTGTTTTGATATATTAGGAAAAATCGTACTTTTAAGAGTTTGAAAGGTATTTTAAAACATTTACGGCATAAAGTGCAGTCAATTTTAGAGCCCCCCGCTCAATAGCGCCCTGGGATGTCGTTAAACGCCCCCATATATAAATATGGTGTCCCAATTCAATTTGCAAATGTTTATTATATTATTTACTAACTATTCTGAAAATTTTGAACGTTACTTAAGTTTGCTAGCTAACGATCATTTATATCATTGCAACTAGAATGTAGTTAAAAAAAAATACATATATTAAGTTAATTTTTTTTATTATAACAGGGTTTTTCACAACTAATGAAATTATTTTTAGGGTATATTAATAACTAAACAAATATATTTAACATAAAATTTTCCATATATAAAGATATAAATCTTCATAAATATAATATACAATTTAATATAATACTTCTAATTTAATGTCCCATCACTAATATATTAGGCTAATAATTTCATATGAATACAACATATTATTTTTATTACATAAAATATGCTGAATAATAATTATACCTACGTCAAAAAGTCAATTTTATATATGAGGGTAGTTTTAATACCATATTAATTTTTTAAAATAGGTGTTGAAATTTAGGAAATATCGTAATTTTAAGAGTTCTAAGGAGTTCTAAATTTATAATGTCAAAATTTAAGAAAAAAGGTGAGGTAATTATATATAGAAGTGTTAGCATATTTTATTAAAACAGGCGAATCCTCGTCATTATTATTAAAACACTATAATGAGCATACTGAAAATATATCTTCTCGCGCATATGACGTACAGAAATATATGATGTTTCTATTAAAAGCCGTTCAACACCATTTTAACACACACTTGAGAACAGTGGAATGTAAATGAATCTACAAATCACTTTTTTACTGGTTTTATATTTTTGACACACTGTTAGTGAAATAAAAACTGCAATGGTAAGAAATAGCATCAAGATGATATATACTCTTTATAAATTGACTATGATTTGGAATTAACACTCTGCATAAAAAAACTGTAATGGAAGTATTAAAAAAAACATAATTTATTCTTAAAAAAAGATATATACTCGAAAATAAAAAATATTTCATAATATATGTTTTGGAAGATTACTCTATTATGACGAGAAAAATGGGTTGTGACATTTAAGAGGTTTCTAAATTTTGGGGTTAAATCGTTAAGATAAGTTCTGAATAAAATAAATAGCGTATTTTAGAATACGTTACTAAAGTAATATAGGAATTTTTTCTTTATTGAAACACGTGGTGTCTTTTACAAATCAACTCACTCGCACACACTATTAGAGAGAAATGAGCATCTCTTCGAAAAGCGTATGTAACCGAACTTTCTCTAGAATATAAATGACAAATAAGTTTCAAATATTGGTTCAGTAAATCATGCGTAAACATAGGCCCTATATGTATTATTTTTTTCACTCTCTACTATTGCGGCAGACGTCATCCTTTTTCGAATAGCCATTAGTCGATAATATTTGCATATCACTTTATTAATGATTATACAGTATAGCTGGCATAACTTATAGGCAAGCACATATTATTTTTATTATCTTACAAACTAAAATAATTTAAATCAAATTTAGTAGTAAGATAAAGGCAGTAAACTCCTGCTTATAATAACTTCAATTTTATTTAAGATTTTCCAAATAATTTTCAATTTTTAGGAAAATTTAGGAAAAATTGAGGGTATAACTTATTATCAAATGGGTGTTCATTGCTTAACGGTTAATTTGTGACTGGCAGAATTTGTACTTTAGAAAACGAGCGTAAAATATGACCGTAACTTGTTACATCTCAGAACATTTTTTGTTAATAGATTTAAAACAGGTTTTTGCGGGAACAAATAACATAGAGTTAAATAATAGTTTGAATAGGTATACTCAAAGGACATGTTAGCAAAATACGGATATAGTAGTGACACTTATGTCCTAGAGAGCATTTATATCCTGTAAAGATGACTCTGTCTAGACAGTTTAACAAAAAACCACAAGATTTACACAAAACACACTTAAGTAAATTGGTCATCGTTCTTCGATGTTGGTATTTGGACTACTATGTAACTCGGGAACACAATTCTTAAATTTGTTGCATATCAGATAAATTCGTATAGGGAAAAGAAGGTTTGAAAACTGGAATGTTCTTATTAGTATTTTCCCAAAAGACAATTTCAAAAATGGTTCATACATTGAAGAGGAGAAAATAGGTACTCTCTTTTTGGATATGAGATAGTATGTATCATTTGATAAGTTCTATTCATAGGGCCTGGAAATTTAGGCAATTAGGATCAAACTTTAGTAATTTAACCTTTCATTTATTAGATAAATAACACCAAGGAAACCATGCGATCGATATATAATCACAACTGATAGAGAAGCAGTAACTATATGGGTCATAATGCATGCACAAAAGAAATCAAAATACTATAGGGAAAATTTCATTGCAATATACATAGATAGACAGTCAGAGATGTTTGAAGACATGCAAGATAACACTATCACGAAATAACAAATGTCGTGTGTTTTCTTGCTCTTGTTTCTGACAAATGTGGCCATGAAACATGTTTGCTCAAAGAGAGATATCTCCAAATTTATTTTTTCAATATGCTAGTGCTATGACAATAGCAAATATCTTATCAGGGTCTTAAACCACCTTCAAAAATCATACTTTTCAGTCAAGGAGAAGTGTAACCGTATTTTAGTGTAGGTGGGAAAGTAGAGTACTTTTAAACACTATATAAAAAATATAAATATCAATTTCAGATCATTAATGAGTTTTATATGAATTTGTAATGTGAAAATTTAAAGAAAACCATGAAAGGTGATTTTATGGCACATGTCTAATTATAGAAGAATTTTTATTATAATTGAATTTTCGAGATAATATTAAGTAATAGTACAATTATTTTGGTGTTTATAATATACTTTAAAGAGAGTTAATAATATATTATTATTGAATAATATTTTCAATGTATAATATGTATTAGATTACCTTTCTTTAAATACTTGCTCTTTATTTTTTATGTTTATTTTCAGTTATTTTGTATATTATTTTGTTATTTTCTTATGCTTTATCTATTATTTGATAATTTTGAGGCTTATATATGTCATAAAGGGGGAAAGCATGAAATCTTTACTTGTAAATTTGTCAATAAAATGTGTTAAAACACATAATTTAGCTTTATTTACATGGTTATAAAACATTTGTTTTCATCCTGAAGTGCTTCCGTCAAATTGGAATAAAAATTTGTGAAAAATGGTGGAGAATAAATTTAGTGGGATAATTGATAATATTAAGAGTATGCTAAAATAAATTGTTTGTTTTATGATTAAATTTTTGTTTAATTTAATATGTGAAACATCTTTATAAATAGGGAGAGGGATCATTTAGATAGTTAAATTTATTTGTTATTATAATAAAATCTATAGAAAACTTTCAATGCGCAACTAGCTCGAAATAATAATGTTAAATTATGTGAGGGGATAATAATAATATATTAATATGGTTGATATTACAATTTAGAATTGCAATTTCATTTGAAAGAGTTTGTCGAGACTCATGATATGTAACGAACAAATGCTACATAACTATTAATAAATTACAATATACTCGATGCTTTATTAAGTTTTGGTGGTAAATGCATATTTAAATGAATATACACGTAATCTGGTATCGGTTTTATTTTCAAAAGACTGTCTGATAATATATACTCGGGGAGTAGATACAACACTATGATATATTTAAATGGAATTATCACTATAGATAATTTAAATGTTGATAATTTTAGGAATATGATTTCATTTTTAAGTAATGATTTATTTTCGAATTTTCATTTATAAGTATAAGTAAAGCGTATAATTTTTAGAAGTTAAATATTTTTATATTTATTAAAATAAGGTTTATTTACTCATACAAACTTCATGAAAATTTGGTAATATATTATAAAAACAAATATTGAAATTTCATTTAAAAACTGTAAATTTAGTGAGAACCTAAAATTAATATATAATCTTGATTTTCTGTTATTTTTCTTTTTAATATTGCATTTCAATGAAACACATTATTTTTCAAAATTAGCTTGGAATATAACCGTTAAAAAACTGGAATTTTAGATTTACCCAAATAATTTCTCATATAATATTATGAAATTTATAGTGAAAAAATCGTACTCATTTTTAAGATGTCTAATAAATTTTGTAATGTATGCAAATATTTTAAGAAAAAGCTGATAAATTTTAGAAGTTATCAATATTATTTTATTGATAACCTGAATTTCATGAATTATACAATGGCAATATTCGTCCTTTATAAAAAAAATATTAGAAATAATTATCAATTAAAAAGTGTCGGAGGAGCGTGTTTAAAGACCCATAAATCTGAGTCCTCTGGTCATATCTTCTGCTTCTACTGAAAAGACTCGGCACTTGATGAACTATTAATCAATTATTATTTTTTTATATAATGCTAAATGTTATTATCTAAGTTAATAAATCAATAAATTATAATTTACCAAATTATTTTATAAATACTCGTTTATGAAATTTAGGAAATAATATTAGTAATATTTTTTTAAAATTATAATAAATTATTATTTAGTATAATGTGAAAATTTTATATATATATATAAATGCTTAATATATTATTATATTAATGATATAGTTAATAATTTTTTTTATTATATTAAACAGATCCACATAATACCACTATTAATTATATAAATTAGTTATATTAATAAAAATCTTCTGAAAGTGTTTACTACGTGTGCCTTACCTCATTACAAAATCTACTGACATTTTTTTAATAAAGTGAATATACTATTCATATTATTCCACCGATTTGGGTTTTCAAGACAAATCATCCCCAATTTTCATCCCCGGGGTTTTTACCATAAAAACCCAATTATTTTGGTGTTTGTCTGTAGGTCAGCTCCTTGGAGAGATAACTCTACTGTCACCAAAGCCTGCCAGTTTCTAGGTAACTAACTACTTACAATTGGGTAGCTCTAACTTACTATGCTTTTCCAGAGCCTCAGATTATGATGGCAACAATGCTCTACTTAGTTTAAATAATATAAATTTAAATTATATTACTTAATTACTTTCACTTAAAATGTCCTGTTATGTCATTACTATCAATAACCTGTAACAATAGCAATACCATTTAACTTTACAGGTTCACCAATTAGGAAATGACATTCATTCAGCATTGAATGAATGTTTGCTACCAAATTATATGTTTAATTTGTAAATTTTATACCTATTTATTAATTTATTTGTGAAATAATACTGAAATGACATTACAAAAAGCAAATTCAATTACTGATTATTTTATTTTGTCCTCAAAAATAGAAATTTTAAAAAAGCCCAACCCCTAACCCCCAGCCCCTCCTTCCAATAAAAAACACTGGGCTGTTTTTTTTGTCCAACCCGGGTTTTTTCCAACCCTGAGTTGTTGTTGTTGTTGTTGTTATTATTATTATTATTATTATTATTATTATTATTATTATTATTATTATTATTATTATTATTATTAACATTAATATTATATTATTATTGTTATTATTATTATTATTATTATTATTATTATTATTATTATTATTATTATTATTATTATTATTATTGGTTGTAATATATTTTTAATTTTATTTTTTACTAGATCGTTAGGAAATAAAGTATTTATTATTTTAAGTATGAAAACATTGCTTTTAATAAAGACGCTAAATACGAAATAATAGACCTCCAGAGTTCATATTTGTAACATTTGGTCCTATGGACCTAATTATCAATTATGGCGACAGCTTCCGATTTTCATGAAACTTATATGAAATGTTTTATATGATCTGTAAAAAAAGATAAACGCAAAAAAAAAAAAAAAAAAAAAAAAAAATTGGAAAAATGAGCCTGAAAAATAGTTATGAAGACTCCAAATATCATACTAATATTTATCGCTAGATGTTTTTTTGCCTTTCTTTCTTTCTTTTAAATGTTTATAGGTTTGTGATGTGGAAGCAATATTTTTTCTTTTTCCAGCACTTGGGTTGGAGGTATGTGGGGTGGCAAATTCTCATGTGCCATGCGTTCATTTACCACTAAAAATGATATAAATGTTATTTTTAGTTGTAAAATTTTTATTATTATTATTATTATTATTATTATTATTATTATTATTATTATTATTATTATTATTATTATTATTATTATTATTATTATTATTATTATTATTTGTAGCACTTCATATCCTGCATGTTTGTAGGGTGGTGTTAATTGAAGAGGTTTTTTCAATATCGTTAGCCATGCAAGGGAAGAGAAAAAATGGTTAAGGGGTTTTCAGCCCACTAGCACCCTCGAGAAAGGAACGATCTTCATATTGTAAAATTGCGACAACGAATTCATACACGACTCTTCATTTCTATAATTACACAGGAGCGTCAATAGATTTTTTTCTACGTTTATTCCAAATAACTATGTTCTTACTTAATATTTTTAAAAGAACTTATAAAAAAAATTGTTCTTCTTCTAGTTATTATTATTTTTATTTTATTATTATTATTATTATTATTATTATTATTATTATTATTATTATTATTATTATTATTATTATTATTATTATTATTATTATTATTATTATTATATATATTATTATATTATATATTATATTTAATATATATATATATATATATATATTATATATTAATATAGTACTATTATATTATAATATATATTATATATATTTTACAGTTACACCTAACCGCTCACGGGCAGAGCCCTTAATCAAGGAGGGGGTGTGCCCAATTTTAAGTCTGAGCAAGACGGAGCCAAGAAGTAAATAGCTAACACCCACACGACACCAGTGACTGAACCTGGGTCTCTCGCTTAGCTGGGCGAGTGCTCTAACGCTGAGCTACCGGACGCCATTTTGGTGCTTCATCCATTCCTTCTTGGCCTATACGAGCCAACTCCGCTGAATGTCCATTCTTCTTAGAATAAATAATTAAATCCAAATATATATATAATATTAATTATATATATATATATATTATATATATATATATATATATATATATTATATATAGTATATTAATATATATATATATATATATATATATATATATATTATATTATATATATATATATTATATATATATATTATATAATTATTTATATATATATATATATATATATATATATATAGTATATTTATATATATATATATATATATATATATATATATATATATACTATATATATATTATATATATATATATATATTGATATATTATATATATATATATATATATCATCAGTATTTCTTCAGATTGGGGGTGAGATGCGCTGCATACACCGGAGGCATAAAGTAGTAGAAGAACATGACTCGAGTCGAAAAGAAAGACCGTACCCTTTATACCATTAGGTGAGAACTCGTCGCAGTCAGAAAAATTCACCCTAGGAGTAGTAGGGCAAAGGTTTTGGTTTACATGTTGTGATAAATTTATCCCCCCCCCCCCTATTAGTTAGATTAGAGAGCTGGTATCCTTCCAGATACTTCTTATTCCCACTTTTGATAACGTAACCTCGTCGTAGACGAGGTTACGTACCCGAGACCCATCATTAAGGGGTGCCGCCCCCTTTTGAAATCTTTCTTAGCAATGACTTTCATTGTCCCAAGCAATGGGGGGCTAAAGAGCTTGTACCCCTTTGAAATTTGGCATCCTTACAAGTGGTGGTGTCACCTCAATGTAGACGAGGTTACGTATTGCTGCTGCTCCCGAAGGGGATGCACCCCATAAAGTTTTAGGATTTCCTTTTTAAGTTAGACAGTTTGTATCCCCCTGATATTTGTTACCCCCACTTATGAAGACAGTCTTGTCGTAGACGAGGTTACGTATCCGTGACTAATCTTTATGGGTTGCCGCCCCCTCTTAAAGTTATTTTCAACCCCCCTTTAGATTATATCCAGTTCAGATTTGGTATCCTTATAGGTGATTGTGCCACCTCGTCGTAGACGAGGTTAGGTGTCGGATGATGCAACCCCCCCTTAAAAATTTGAGATCCCTTTAGGGTGTCATAGAGAGTTCGTCTCCCCTACCCACATGATATTTTTATAGCATTTTAAAGCATTTTTTGGCACTTTTTTCCACAGGGCATGGTTGACTAAGTCGTGTCAGCATCTGATTGGGTCAAGGCCCCCAACTCCGGAGGAGTTTGGGGATTTTTTCCAATGGCAACTCTGCACATCAATGACGACGGCACCCATTCCAATGGCCACGACGCGTTTCTAAAGGCTGAGGCTCATTTTCGGAGGCTCTGGAGCTTCTGAATGGTAGGAAATCCAAGTCATGTCGGCCACTGACTTGGGAATTTTCAGTTCTTCGCTAGGTTTTGACGTTTGAGATGTCAAATTATGGGTTTCAAAGGTCGGTGAGACCGTTTTCGATGGTTTCGTATCTCTAAACCGTTAGGAATCCAAGTCATCTTGACAGTTGACTTGAAAATTCCCCAAATGTTTAGATTTTGAAATTTGAGACGTCAAATTATGGGTTTCTAAGGTCGGCGACCGTTTTTAAAGGTTTCAGATCTCTAACAGGCAGGAAATCAAAGTCATTTCGATAGTTGACTTGGGAATTTCCATTACATTGTTAGATTTCGACGCTTGAAGTGTCAAAGTGTTGGTTTCCAAGGTCGAGGAACCCGTTTCCGAGGTCGCTGAAGCCTTTGAGGCTTAGCTTCAGTATCTAACTATATACGGTAATGAATTATAGGATTAGGGTTCAAGTTTTTATTCTTGATCGTATTTCTTATTAGGGTTCAAGTTTTTATTCTTGATCGTATTTCTTTCAAACTTGGGATCTTTATTGATGGTTGTGACACCTCGGAGGAGCCAAGGTTTCACGCTGCTGCTCTCCCGTAGGGGGTGTGCTGAGCCGCAAAACTTGGTTATGGCCATAGTTAGATGGAAAATAAGCAGCCGACATGCTTCTGATTCAGGGAGGGAGTCGGATCATGAGTTGGCTCATGCTCCGGATCGCTGAGCCGGAGCTGGAGTTGGAATGGAGGCAGCCAGAGTAGTGCGGTGCTTGAATCCAAAACTTTGAATTGGATAATGTGTTACATCAATGGTGGGGACCGAGATCGAAAACACTGGTTTCGACTCTCTAACAGTGGTAGTAGTAGTCATCATAGTCAGTCGGTATTATTATTATTATTATTATTATTATTATTATTATTATTATTATTATTATTATTATTATTATTATTATTATTATTATTATTATTATTATTATTATTATTATTATTATTATTATTATTATTATTATTATTATTATTATTATGTTTAAAGGATGGTGTGAAACCTCAACACGAACTCGTCACCAGGAGCGAACCGGCGCGAAACGGACTCGCGCGCCCGCAGGCCCAATATTAACGTACAAACGCATTGTAACGATATTCCGTTTTATAAATAAATAAATATATTTTCATTTAATAATTTTCATATTCTATTTTCTTTTCAAACATATACATTTATATTTTTATTCTGTTTTCATGTAACCCGTTTTCTAAACTTTGATCATTAAGGATAATATTTTGAGTACACCATATTTTAACCTGCGACAGTTATATTTTCACAATTTCTTTTGTACACCTTAACTATTATATTATTTTGTTTAAAATTTCATTATTTCATGTTTTATTTTGTTTAAAGTTATTTTTTTGAAATCTATTTCATTATTAAACATTTTTTATTAAAAATATTTACTTCATTGACCCTAAGGCAGTAACGCAAACACGCCGTACAAGCCCCTCGTTCATCAGGACATGCGCTATTGCTTTACTGCTTTAAGTCATATTTGAACACATTTTGCATAAACTTCAACGTGAAAACAACTACATTATATGTAAAATATTAAAAACTTATTTACTAAATTTTTATTAAAAATATCAATTAATCAATGAAACAATAGATCAAACTATAATCAACTACACACCCCAACCCTACCCTGTCGTCTGTGATCTATTAATTAAGTGATTAAAGTCATATTTAAATATTTTGTATATACCTAACGTGAATGTTTTTTTTGCTTACGAAGATTACATAGAATTGTCAAATCATTAGATCAAACTCCAATCAGCCAAACACACCACCACTACCCTACTGATTAAGTGATTAAAGTCATTTAAACTTTATTACGTGTATAACGTTAGATTATATAATAATGTTATTTATTATGAACATTACATAAAATTATTAAAACCAGAGATCTTGTATTCTCTTTAAACTTGACACAGCTTATTCTTAAGCCGTAACATATTTTACGAAGAGACTTTAAAATCTGATGACTATTAATATGTATTACAAAACGTTACTCATTAGTAATGTCTAACACGTTGAGAAAATAGCATGAAATATTTTTAGGCTTGTTTCATTTTAAGCTCTGTCCCTTTCAGATAGTAACAATACAAAACATGAAAATGATTTTATGCTTATCACATTTCATATTACTTATAAAAT
Organism: Trachelipus rathkii; assembly: GCA_015478945.1. Classification (NCBI taxonomy): domain Eukaryota; kingdom Metazoa; phylum Arthropoda; class Malacostraca; order Isopoda; family Trachelipodidae; genus Trachelipus; species Trachelipus rathkii. The sequence continues at coordinate 13,066 of JABUQX010024070.1, forward strand.
CAGTGAATTAAATAGACAAATTGGCGAAATTTAGCAACAGCGCATGTAGAGGTTTGGCAACACCGCATATATGTATTTTTCAGCCTATTATATTCTCTATTATATTTCTCTTTTCTAAACTGGTAACTACCCTTACATTACCTAACAAAATTTAAAAACCATACTTTTCCATCATATCAATAGCTACTAATATTGTAATATCTAACAATACCCTGCAGAATGTAACATTACTTAACCTATCTATCATACTGAACTCCGAATAACTGTGACCATAAACCAAGTTTTTTAACTTAATAATGCTAACATAGCATAACTATCCTATCATACCTTAAGTATGAATAAAATATTGGCAAAACGTCATTATCTATCCAGACTACATCACAATACTGACTTAGCCTAACAACCTGACCGCATCCTACAGCGTATCAATCATATGAAACTATGAATAAATGCCAATATTTCAAAAGTTCCCTGCAAATCAATACCGTTAACATAAAATACATTCCCGACAAATGGTTATTGTTAACATAAAATACACTCCCGGTTAATGATTGTTGTTAACATAAATTATATTCCCTAATGTAACAAAGTAACTTAGCATGTTTACATAAATCATCATAACTCACGAGACTAAACATTACCCAACATATCTAACTTGCTAAACTTTGAATAAATGCTAACATTAACAAGGTGTTCTATATACCTATCAAAGATACCAACATTTTGAACTATGAATAAATGCTAACATTAACAAAGTTCTTTACGAAATCTAACATTTCCTGATAAAACTTAACCTAACCCTACGTTTCTAACATGTCGTTATTAACTAACATAGTAATATTTGACAAAACCTAACATTTCCTAACAAAACTAGTATAACCTAACATCTAAACCTACTAAACTGCTAATAATTGCTAACATTAACAACAAAGTATCCTACCTATCAAAGACACAATGTATATATCCCTATGAAAATCATAACAAACAAACACATGTACGCATTACCGAATCCTAGTGTATCATAGACAGTACGTTATTTCTTTGAATTCATACATTGTATTTCATTCTTCGTTCAAACATTAACTTAAATTAGTTTTCCTTTAAGCTGAAACATTCACATTTTCCAGCCTAACTGTAACTCTAATAATTTTTATATTTTTCTTTTGAATATCAATCAAAAAATTTTCTCAAAGTTAAAAAAATCAGATTTGTTTGTAAAAATTTTAAATATTTTATTAATGTATGTTTTTGCTGACAATAAAGCAGTAACGCAATTCAACCACCTTATCCCTCCCATCCTTCCCACATCCCCGTGATCAAGTGATTTACTGCTTCGTCATAAATATAGCTTTATTTATTGGATTGCAAACTCTAATGTTGTATAAAGCAACATAAAAATAAATTCCTTGTAGAAAATATCATAGTAATTTGGAAGATTTAAAAATTTATGCTTCAGTAATAAATTTGTTTTTCTAAATAGAAAACACGATATATATATATATATATATTATAATATATATTATATATATATATACTATATATATATATTATATATAATATTATATATTATAGTATCTTATACTATATATAACATATATATATATATATTTATATATAGTATATAGTATAATATATATATATTTATATACACTCTCTTAAAAAATAATATATCTTTTTTTATTGATACTTCTTTTGAGAATTAGAATCCTGCAATTTGGTATATAATATATATTTATATATGATATATATTATATATATATATATATTTATATATATATTTTTTATTATTACTTGTTTTTAGTATTATATATATATAATATATATATATATATAACCTCGAAATACCCATCTTTTTACCCCTTAACTTATGGCTTTTCACATATACATTTCTTCATTAATGTTAAATAAATTTAACTTAAGTAAAGTTCCGCACTCATCCTAACTTAGTACATAGCTCTGATCATTTCCTTCAAAGATGTCTTGCACACCCTAACAAACTGTCCTGCCTAATTAATCGAACTTAATAATCCAACTGTGATACCCTTTTGTCTTCTCCTTCACTCATCCTACTAAGGAAACTGAAATTAAATTTCATAAGTTCATTATTTAATAAAGTTCATAAGAGAATTTATTTTATCCCTACGAGAAGTCCCAATTTGGGGTTACCCCAACGAAGGGGTGTGAAGTCCCATGTGGGGGTCATCCCCCGAAGGGGGTATAAGCGGACATTACCCTCCCGGAAGGAATGGTAAGGCCTCAGTCCAAAGGGCTGAGATCTTAGTTGCTAGTTGATATACTCGGTGATGTTCATTCTCGGTGTGTTTAGATGATTTATGGTAAACATACTAAGTACCTTTTTACATTAGGGAATGTAATTTATGTTAACTAATGATTTATCGGGAATATTTTACCGATGTTGATTTGCAGGGAATTTGAAAAACATTGACATTTTTTCATAGTTCCATATGATTGATACACCGTAAGATGTGATCAAGTTGTTAGGATAGGTCAAGTATTGTGAAGTAACCTGGAAGGATGATGACAGTCTTGTCAATATGATCCTTTTATTGATACTTAAGGTATATTGGGGTACTTATGCTATGTTAGCTTTGATAAGTTAAAAAAACTTGGTTTATGATCACAGTTATTCGTAGTTCACCATGATAGATAGGTTAAGTAATGTTACATTCTGTATGGTTTTATTAGATATTACTATATTAACAGCTATTGATATGATGGAAAAGTATAGTTAGGTTAAATTTTGTCAGGTAATGTTGGGGTAGTTACAAGTTTAGAAAAGAGAAATATAATAGAGAATTTAATAGGCTGAAAAACACATATATGCGGTGTGCCAAACTACCGCTACATGCGCTGTTGCTGAATTTCACCAACTTGTCTAATTAATTCACTTAATTTATAATAAGTAATACGAAATGTGAAAAGCATAAAATCATTTTCATGTTTTGTACTGTTATTATGTAAAAGGGATGATATAACTTAAAATTGGATAAGCCTAAAAGTATTTCATGCTATTTTCTCAACATGTTAGAGATTACTAATGCGTAATGTTTTTTAATACATATTAAAAGTTATCAGATTTTAAAGTCTCCGTAAAATATGTTAAAGTGAAACAAAGATTAAGTGTTTGTTAGTATATTCTCCGTTTAACAAATATATTACGGCTTAGGAATTAGCTGTATCAAGTTTAAAGAGGATACTCGGTATCTGGTTTTAATAATTTTATGTAATGTTTATACAAAGAACGTTTTTATGTTATGTTAAACATATAATCAAGTTTAAATATGACTTTATTCACAATCAATATATCACATATGACAGGGTAGGGTTTAGGTGTGTTGTTGATTAGAATTTGATCTATTGATTAATTGATATTTTTAATAAAAAAATTTGAAAAAAATGTTTTTATTACTTTACATATAATGTAGTTATTTTCATGTCAAGTTTATATAAAATGTGTTCAAATATGACAAAGCTGTAAAGCAATAGCGCATGTCCTGATATACGAGGGTGTTGTTTGGGGTGTTTGCGTTACTGCTTTACTGCTTTAGGGACAATAATGTGCATATTTGAAAAAAAATGTTTAATGATAAAATATATTTGATGAAAATAAATATTTTTAAAATAAATAACTTTAAACAGAATAAAACTTATGAAATAATAAAATTTTAAGCAAAAGAAAATATAATAGTTTAGGTTTGCAAAAGAAATTGTGAAAATATAATTGTCGGAGGTTAAAACAAAATGATGTACTCAAAATATTATATAGTTAATGATGAAAGTTTAGAAAACGGGTTATAGGTAAAGAGAATAAAAATATAAATGTATATGTTTGAAAAGAAAATAGAGTATATAAATTATTAAATAAAAATATATTTATCTATTTAGAAAATGCAATAACGTTACAATGCGTTCGCGCGTAAGTTTAGCGCAGGTTCGCTCCTGGTGACGAGTTCGTGTTAAGGTTTTAAAGCACCCTTTAAATAATAATAATAATAATAATAATAATAATAATAATAATAATAATAATAATAATTGGTTTCGGTTTACCTGGTGGTATCATATTTGAAACCTTAATGATTTGTACACAAATATACAAGATAGTATGGTTATTGAAAGTCTAACCCAATTTAAACCAGTACTTTACTCCTACGAGTTAAGCATTTTTAAGGGTTTTTTATTTTCAACAAATATTCCACTTTTTCAATGGGACTCGGTGCAATAACACAATTTGATGTGTTTTAAAAAGTTATGAGGTTAAACTTTAAATTCAATGAAAAATAAATTTTTGAACAACTCAAAAACTAAGAGATGCAGAGCAAAATCCTTTCAAAAACATATGAAAGGACTCCATATCTGGCTCTGAAGCAAGTATCAATTCAAAATAGTAATTATTAATAAAGTTACAGTGATTTGTAATAATACAATTTTTCCATTGTAAATATGGAGTGAAAACGAAGTGTGTCCTCCGAGTAAGGAAAGGATGACGTCACCGTTGAATGGTGGCACGTCAACCGAGCTTGTACGGTATGATAGTTTGGATATATATTGTAAACCGTAGCAAACATTTATTTTACAATAATTAATTATATTTTTATATATAATATTGTTTGTTGAGATTATTATTTACAAACGATAATCATTGCACTCACGAATTCCCTAAACACAAATTCAAGTTAGATACCCTCGAATACAATCATCCGTACCCCTTAGGTAAAAATACTGGTCACATTTGTGATAGATGGAGTAAATACAAAGTAATTACGACAGATGAGTCATGGATACGTAACATCGTCTAACCTAAAAGGTGGATCCTAAAACTTTACGTATTACCTAGAAGGATACCAAATTTCAAGGGGTTATGGGCTCTCTAACTCTCCGTTGCTTGGGACAAAGAAAGCCGTTGCTAAGAAAAATTTTAAGGTTACGTCATCAAAAGTGGGGGTAGCAAGTATCGGGGTATTCCAGTTCTCTTATCTCCCTAAAATGGGGGAATAAATTTATTATAACATGTAGACCAAAACCTTTTCCCTTCTACTCCTAGGGTTTCACGAGATTGCAACGAACCCTCAATGTGATATCTTGTCAATGTGTTGTTTATTCCCTTGCCTAGGCCAACAACCATACCCCCTCACAAAACCCCTCGCTTCACTCCTATTATATGCACCTTCTCGCCTTTGCCAAACTCACATTCCTATCCTTCATACATTCCTTTAGTGACTCCATCCACTTTTTCTTCGATCTCCCAGCCGATTGATTCCCAGGATACAGCACTGTACATCCTCTTAACCAACCGACTATCTCCATCCTTTCCATATGACCAAACCATCTCAATGTAATCTTTTATTCTCTCATTTACGCCTTTCTTCACACCACACAACTCCCTAATGCGTTCATTCCTCATTTTATCAATTTTTCACACCTAACACGCCCCTAATATATATATATATATATATATATATATATATATATATATATATATATATATATATATATATATATATATATATATATATATATATATATATATATATATATATATATATATATATATGGGCGAGGCCATACCGCGTCCAAATACCCCGCCGACGCAACCGGGCTCCTCCAGAGGTCTTCCAGAGCTGAAATGTTCCAGATTGCTCTGGGTTGAGAGTTAGATAGACAGGAGAGAAAAACGTCAGATGTGTTTTCCGGGACCTGGTTACAGTTTTGAGAGATATTTGTGGTGGTTTGGTTGAGGTTGAATGTTTTTGTAATATTGTAAGTTAAGGTGGTGGCCGCATCTTTAATTTGGCCAAGGATGACTGGCTGGTTCTTTTGGGAGTTAATTCTGGTGCTATTTTTGGTAGGTGTTTGTTTAAAATGTTGTTTAGTGGTCTGCAGTCTTAAATAGTTTTCTGTTAGTGTCGTGTTCATATTTTTGGTGTATGATGTGTTGTTAGGTGGAGGTGGGATATTGTTCAGAATTTGCTTTTAATTATATATATATATATATATATATATATATATATATATATATATATATATATATATATATATATATATATATATATATATATATATATATATATATATATATATATATATATATATAAAGAGAGGAGAGTAGAAGTGATAAAGGTGGAAAAATTGGATGAGACAGTGTGTAAGAGGGAGTTTAGGAGGGGTATGGAGGATAGGTGGAGAGACGTGAGAGGGACGGGAATTGGGGAGGTGGAAGGGGAGTGGATGAGATTTAAAGAGGCAGTATGTGAAGAGGCTAGAAGGGTATGTGGAGTAAAAAGGGTGGGTGCAAGCAGAAGGAAAGGGAGTGAATGGTGGAATGAGGAGGTGAAGGAGGTGGTGAAAAGGAAAAAGGAGGCTTATGTGAAATGGTTGGGAAGTAGGAGAGAGGAAAGCTGGGAGGAATATAGAAGGGTTAGAGTGGAAGCAAAGAGGGCGGTGGAGAGGGCGAAGAGAAGAGCAAAAGATGAATGGTGTAGAAAAGTGACGGAAAATTTTGAATCAGGGAGCAAGATGTTCTGGAAAGAAGTAAATAAAAAAAGGAAGAAGAAGGAGGGGTTGGGGGAGAGGATTAAGGGAGGAGATGGGGAGTGGATAGGAGGAGAGGAAAGGGTGAGGAAGAGGTGGGGGAGTATTTTAGTGGATTATTGAATGAAGTGGGTGGGGGAGGGGAGGAAGATTTGCAAGAGGTGAGGTTGGGGAGTGAATGGGGGAGGGAGGGGGAGGATGAAATACAAATGGAGGAAATTATTAGGGCCTTGAATAAAGGAAAAAAAGGGAAGTCCGCAGGTCTGGATGGTGTGAGAATGGAAATGTTGCAGAAGGGAGGTATAGGGGTGGAGGAATGGCTGTATAGGTTATATAATATATGTTGGAGGAGTGGTGAGGTACCACAGGATTGGGAGGATGGTTGTTTGGTCCCCTGTATAAGGGGAAAGGGGATAGGATGGAATGTGGGAATTATAGAGGTATATGTCTTTTAAGTGTGGTAGGAAAGTGTATGGGAGAATACTGATTGAGAGAGTGAGAGGTTTAACGGAGGGGAGAATGGGGAAGAACAAGGAGGATTTAGGGAGGGAAGAGGGTGTGTGGACCAAGTGTTTACATTAAAGATGCTTGTGGAGAAAAGTATAGAGAGGAAAGGGAAAGTGTATGGGTGTTTTTTAGATTTAGAGAAAGCATATGATAGAGTGAAGAGGGGTGAATTGTGGAGGGTGTTGGAGGAAAATGGAGTGGGGGTAAATTAGGTAAAGGTATTAGGGCCTTTTATAGGAATAGTAGAATGTGTGTGAGAGTGTTAGGAGGAGAGAGTGAGATGTTTGGGGTGGTGAGAGGATTGAGGCAGGGGTGTGTAATGTCGCCGTGGCTATTCAATTTGTTTATGGAGAGTGTTTGCAGAGGAATGGTGAGAGAGGGGAGGGGGGTGGAATTGATGAATGGGAATGATAGAAGGGAAGTGAACATGATACTGTTTGCGGACGATACTGCCCTAGTGGCGAAGAACGTGGAAGGGCTGAGGTATTTGGTGAGGGAGTTTGAGAGAATGTGTGGACAAAAGGGGCTTAAAATAAATCCAGGTAAGAGTAAAGTGTTAGTGTTTGAGGAGGAGGAAGGAGAGGAGGGGGAGGGGTTAGAGGTTAGAGTAGGGGGTGTAGTATTGGAAGAAGTAAAGATTTTTAGATATTTAGGGATGGATTTGGGTAAGGGGGAGGGATGAAGGAGGAGATAGAACATAGAGGAGGAGAAGGAATGAGAGCTTTGTGGTTTGAGGGAATTATGGAAAGGGGGGATTTATCACAGAAAGTTAAGATAAGTATGTTTGAAAAATTTGTGTACCAGCGGTGTTGTATGGGTGTGAAACGTGGGGGTTGAATGCCAGGTCCAGGAAGAAGTTGGAAGTATTTGAGATGAAGGGGTTGAGAGCGGTTTGTGGGGTTAGCAGAAGGGAGAGGATTAGGAATAGGGTGGTGAGGGAGAGATGTGATTGGAGGAATGGGTTGGTGGGAAGAGCGGAGAAGGGAATGTTAAGATGGTATGGGCATCTAGTGAGAATGGAGGAACAGAGAGTGGTTAGGAGAGTTTGGGAGGCGGAGGGGATAGGAAGGAGAGGAAGGGGGAGACCAAGAAGGAGGTGGATGGATGGAATAAAGGAGATGCTGGAGGAGGGAGGGATGAGGGAGGAAGAGGGTAGGGTGTTGGCGAGAGATAGAGTGGGGTGGAGGAGGTGGGTGAGGGCGAGATGAGGGGAAGTGTGAATGAGAGAGGCTGTACGTACCACTACCCCGCTCAAGAGGGAAAAAAAAAAAAAAAAAATAAAAAAAATATATATATATATATATATATATATATATATATATATATATATATATATATATATATATATATATATATATATATATATATATATATATATATATATATATATATATATATATATATATATATATTTATATATCTTTTTATATATATATATATATATATATATATATCTATATATACTATATATATATATATATAATATATATATATATATATATATATATATATATATATATATATATCAACTACCTCCTTTCCCCAAATTGAGGGTGAGATGCCACCATACACTGGAAACATAAAAGTTGTAGAATATCATGACGTAAGTCAAAAAGAAAGGGGATAAACCAACTGTCTAACTCCCTAAAAGATGGATCCTAATACTTTAAGGGGGCTGCATTCCCCGAAGGGGGGTTCAGCAATACGTAACCTCGTCTACTATGCCCTCCATACTATTAAAAGTGAGAACTTATCGTAGTCAGAAAAAATCCACCATTGGACTTCACTAGACTGCGACGGACTCTCACTGTGATACCTCGTCAATGTAGGGTTCATCCCTTGCACCAGGCGGCCCACAACCAAACCCCACAAAACATCGCCATTCACTCCTATTATATATATATATATATATATATATATATATATGTCACAAATTTCTTCTTTGCTTGAGAATAATGTGAACTATCAAGGAGTTGGATTAAGACTCAAACCACTATCCAATTTTATTGTGCGTTTCCGCAGAGATTCAAATCGACAGTTAAAAAAACCTATAAAATTTAATAAGGAAAATTAGGAATAATATTACATAAACAATTTACGCTGGAATAAAAACGCTTCGATTAAGATATTAAATTATACATTCAATAATTTGGTAGCATGTACTGAATTTTGTTTACATGCTTTAGATTACATTCATCTAACATTTAAATAATTTTCTATTTAGATAATTTTCTCAGATAGATAATATTTTTATCAGCATAAATACCACAATATTTATTTATTAATAAAATTACAAAACCTAGAGATTTATTACCTCCTCAGCTTTTTGTCCCACGAGGTTAGATATTAAATGAGAGAGCTCTGCCCTCGAGCTTGTTTCCAACCAAGATATCTCATCATATAAATGAGTAAAAATTTGACTGTGAGAAATAAATATATATATATATATATATATATATATATATATATATATATATATATATATATATATATATATATATATATATATATATATATATATATATATATATATATATATATATATATATATATATATATATATATTAATATGCAACATATCTATATATATACGAAGCATTAGTGTATATATATATATAACCATATATATATATTAGGTATGGTATATATATATACATAGAAGGTATGTATATATATATATATTAAAACACTGCGAAAGAATACTAGTCTTTTTTCCTTATTTCTGACTAAAGCAGATATCTTTTATTCCAAGCAGTAGAGAAGAGGTATCTATATATATATATATATATATATATATATATATATATATATATATATATATATATATATATATATATATACTCTATATATATATATATATATATATATATATATATATTATGCGTAACTACCCAATCAGAAAAATCACTTCCACTTCACTCGTCAACGTTCACAACTGGTTGCTTTTACAGCGTCAGAAAGACTAAATTTCCTTTCGGAAAGGAGAAGGCGAGAGCCTAGGTGGCGGAAGTAATGCGTACAAAGCGAAACATGTAAATTTGCGTTCGTTTGGATATCAAACTGAGGTACTGCGACGTGACAATATCGTTTCTAACGAACGTTCTTGATCGATTTTGAGAGTAAGAATTTCGTTTGATTTTGTTCTGAAGAAAGTGTGTATATATATTGTATATACACCTTTATTCCGATAAAGGACCCCTCTTTTGTGAAGGAGTCTTTACCCTAAAGACTGTTTTCAATTGGAATATGTCACGTGAGCTTCAGCCGAAGTAATGGCTCGAGTATTTGGAAGAGGCATAGGAGGTCGAGGTAGAATGGATAGCCTCTGGGCTGGAGTTGGAGAACGGGACAGAGATCTAATCTGAACCGCACTATCCTGAGGTGCATCTTCAGGTGCTAGTTGTATTCGAACATTAGAAGTTGGGATTGCCTGAAGTGGGATGCTTTCAGCTGGATTCGATACTACTGGTATGCACTTCCTACAAAGGTATGTTCTTTTAGTCCAAACGAAGTACGCGATAACAAGAACCGCAAGGAAGAAGATAGTTCCTGAGGTTCCTCCTCCGATGTATGGGATGAATTTAATTTGTGGAAAATACGGGGTAAAAGGGTGCATTGATTGATTTAATTGATCTAGTCTTTGGTTCCAATGGATTTCCTTCAGAGCTTGAAACTTAGGAAATAGAACAGAGGAGATGTTAGGTAAAGCAACATGCGATAGAAAGTTGAACAGAACATGATCAGAGTGAGAGATCAAGGAAGAGAGTGTGATGTTCTTTTCTAGATGGATGGGATTTTTGAATTGAAATTTAGAAGAAATAAATGCACATCCATGAGGAATAGTAAAGACATAGTCATACACATGCTGTATGGAGTTGGGTTTCTCACATGCGATTGAAGCCCTAGTTTTTTCTGAAAAAGAAATAAGAGTGAAGTGTCCTAGAGTGACAGTATAGGGTTCTACAGGTTTGTACTCTGCGATAGGGCAGTGTGAAAAATCATTGGTAAAATTTAGGATGAGTGCTAACAAACAAGACTGATCATCAATAGAAGCTAATACTTGGGATTGGGGGCAAACTGCTAGTTGGCCTAAATGTCGACAAAGGTGATGTGCCGATTCCTTTAGATAGGTGTATTTCCGTTGACCGTAATTCACAAAGAAATAGTTGTTTGGGTCATTGTACATAACTCGAACAAGAGATTTGTTTAAAGGAAGATGGGTAGGAAAAGGTATAAGTTTATAAGAAGTGAATTTCTCCACTGAGATAAAAGGTATTAAGGTAATTAATTCATAAGGGCTAGCTGCAGATTGAATAGTCCAAGAGTAAGTCAAGAAGGATTGGTATGTTTTTGTTTCTAGAGGTATGACCGTATGCAGTTTAGTTTCTTTGTTCATTTCTAGAATGAAGGGTAAGAGGAATATAGGAGAGTAAAGTTGGGAGTTAGTAATTTTACTTTTAGCGAGTTGAAGAGAGGTTATCACCAATTGGTGAATATTGTGTATACTAGTTATAGCTTGCTCGATTAAATTTACTAATGCCCGGATACTTCCCAATTGGTTTATAATATTATGCGTAGCACTTAAACTTGTTTGGAATTCAATTAACTTTCGTAGGCTATCCCTAAAGTTGATTAATGTGCGAGTATTTGCCTTTAATTGCTCTTTTAGTTCGGTAATGAGTAGGTTTGATGTAGAAGCGTAGTTTCCTAAGATGTTGATTTTTTTCCTAAGGAGCTTTACTTGCTTATCTGTAGCCGTACCAAAAAGAATGTTGAGGACGTCTCCTCCGAACTCAAAAGCAGCTCGTTTCTTTCTTGATCGTGCTGAGATCCAAGGTAACTCATTTACTTCATTTAATTTCTGGGCTAGAACTTTTACTCGAATGGTCATAAGTTTAAATTCCCATTGGTGAGCCCTTTGTGTGATCGAAACATTCAGAAATGTGGCTTCGAACGTTGGTAAGAATGAGTCTTTGATGTTGTTCACTAGTTTGGTTGTTTTTATAACAGTTTCTTTTACGTCTGAGGGACATTCTAATGAAACGATTAGATCTAAATATCCTTCTATAAAACTCACTTCTCCGGTTCGGTATAAAACCAAACCAGGCAGAATCTTTGTTTCTTCATTTTCTTGTACATGATACTTTGACATGTCGTTAGGATGGTGAGTAGAAACAAGATCATTTTCCCGAATTCCATTTCTGAAATATTTAATCATATTGAAGTATTTGTTTTCAGAATAATTTCAAGGTCGCCTAAATAATGTAATTAAATTTTTAAATTGGAACTTAGTAATTAATTAAGCAAATTGTTTGCATTTTAAACTTAAATGATTTCCTAATTATAAAGTTGTTAGTAAGATTCTTACATTTACTACTTAAGTGCTTAACTATTCTAAGTTTTCTTTAACTTGTATTTAATTATTTTAGTTTACTTAACTTACTTAAGATTCTTAACTTTATATTTAGTTACTTAACTTACTTAAGATTCTTAACTTTATTTTTATTTTTTATTTTTCTTTAAAGAAAAGGTTTTTCATTTTTCTTTTTTGTAGTATTTTTTATTTAAAAAATTGCGTTGTCCCCTCTCTGGAGCTAAAACGTATCCTTTAAAGTTTTTTGTAGTAAAAAAAATAAACAGAAATATAAATGATAAACAACTGTATAAGTCGAGATAAAACTAACATAATTCTAACGTTTCTAATCCAGGCTAAGGAACTTAAGCTAAAACGTACGATGATTCTTAATCCATCTAATAAAAAAAAATTTTTTTTTCTTAATCCAGATTATGTTTTAAATACTAATTGACAAAAGGTATACTAGTGTATGTCCAACATTGTCCTAAAATTAAAGTCCATCTTCAATATTTGAAGTTCTAATCCAGACTAATGTGCTTAAAATTAAGATCGATCTTTTATCTAATCCAAACTAATATATGAACAGATGCGAGTGCATATGTGTGTTCAATTTTCTTAAAATTAAAGTATCTTCTTAAAATTAAAGTGTATTCTTCGGAATGAAGAACATCTCCTTAAACCTATGAAATCTATAAAATTTCTCTTTAAATTTACAAAAATATACAGAAATTGATATGAATTAATAGCCGGGAGGCAGATAGTAAGTCTGACCACCTCTAACTGTTGTATTCAAATTCAATTTAACAGGCGGAGGTTTGACAGAAGTCTTCGCTATAGTCTCCGTATTGTCACTTGCCTCTGCTTGTTGTACAGCCTGTTCTCTTATCCTTGTTTGACTTCTTGTAATTCTTGGAGTAGAATCTCTGGGACCAGAAAACAAATTATGTGGTCTGTAAGACGGGTCTTGTTTTCTGTCATCTCTGATGATTTCCTTTGGTGGTGATTCTACAACAGTGGGAATTTGATAGTGGCCATCTCTTTCAGGGACATTGGGAGATTTCTCTGGGGAAGGAATTCTTGGAGGGGATCCGCCGTAGGCTCCGTATATTTCACCTTCGTTTGCGGGTGGCTCCTGTGAAATTTCTCTAGCCGTAGTATCTACTGAAATCTCTTGCTGTATGGGGGACAAGGATGGTCTGAACTCTCTTCTTTGACCTGAGGGGTGAGAGGGTGTTCTTTGAAGTCATTTCTAGGAGTGGAACAGATGAATTCTTTGTCAACACGTGCTCTTCCTGCGACTACATCGCTATATCTTCTTTCTACAACTCTGTCGTTCTGTCTCTTTTGTTCTACTACTTCATCGCTTTGTCTTCTGGTTTCCACCGGAATAGGTTCTTTGATGGGGGCTTGATAGCTTTCCCAATAGTTTCTAGTCTGTGTTGACTGTGGTGGAGGAGCTGGTGGCGAAATGTATTCGAACTGAGTTGACGGCTGTGGGGAATCTGGAAGAGGGTTGTGTTCATTCTGTGTCGGATGTGGTGGAGAAGTTGGGAAATAATAACGGGAAGACGATGGTTCGGGTGGAGGAGAATAATCTTCGGCCTCATCCTCTGATTCTGAACCGATTCCTGATTCGCTTTTGGGCGCATCTTCATCTTTCTTCTCTTCGTCATCTTCCTTGGAGTTTAACATCCTTTTAACTTCGTGAGGATTCCAAACTTCATCGTTCGTAAAGTCGAACCGTGTATCTGCAAACTTCTCAGCGGCAACTACCTTAGCATTGTCCACATGGACCGGAAAAGTCTTACCTGAACTTCTGCAAATTACCATCAATTTGTTTGGTCCTCTCAAACATCGGACAATATATGGCCCTTCAAACTTGGCACATAATTTTGAACTATGATAAGGCTTCTTGATTGCTCGGATGAAAACGTAGTCTCCGACTTTGAATTCTCTCTGCTTTGCCTTCTTATGTTGTTGCTCCAATGTTTTAGTTGTTTCTTTCTCCAACCTTTCTCTCGCCAAATCTCTTATATTATCGATCCTTTCCGTCAGCACATCCACCTCATCTGAAATGAACCTCATTTTCTCTGGTTTATTTACAAAAGGAGAAGCATAATCTTCCATTTCGTAAGGGACCCTTTTTACGTAACCGTGCAAAAGGAAGTGGGGGGATGAACCGATAGATCGATTGTAAGCGGAATTTATCGCGATTTGGGCGAAACTCAGATATTTATCCCAATCTTTGTGGTTGTCATTGACATAGTGTCGTAGGAAAGATTCGATATCAGCATTTATTCTTTCCACAACTCCGTTTTGGGATGCTTTGTAAGGCATGATTTCTACCTTTTTTATCCTCCAGGCCTTGCACAAGTCCTTAAACACCTGGCTTGTGAACTCCTGGGCATTGTCGGACACAAGAAGTTGGGGAGCACTGTGCCTGCATATGACTCTCTCTTGCAGTGCTCGGGCAAATTCTTTACTTGTCCTAGTTTTACAAGGCACTAGTTCGACGTAACGCGTTAAAACGTCACGGAAAACTAGTATATATTTGGCTCCGGACTCGGTACAAGTGGGGAGTTTTCCAATACTATCGACGTGAACGCGTGAAAAAGGTGTGTAGGGCAAAGGCCATCTGTTTATCTCTGCTACTGGAGGTTTGTGACCTTTTACTCTAGCACATGATACACAATGGCTGCAATATTCTTTCACCAATTTTGCTAAGTGGGGAAAAGCGTATTTTTCCTTCACTCTCTTTTCTGTCCTTATAGGCCCTCCATGTCCGCTGCCCAGCGAGGCATGGCATTGGTCTATCACCGTGTAGATCATACTGTCGGGGACCTGGATGACATAAGGATCGCTTTGTGTGGCGTAGTATAAAACACCTTTAATAAGAATGTGTGGATAGGTCTTTGGGTTTTCCTTAACCCATTTCACCAATTTTCCTATTCTTGGACATTTTTCTTGTTCTTTTATGAAGGTTTCCCTATTCAGTGGAAAGTCTGTTCGAGGTAAATCACCTCTGTTTTCCAACACAGCTTGCATTACAAAAACATTAGGTGCTGGGTGTCTACTCAAATAATCCGGCGGGATATTTGTTTTACCTTTTTTATAAACTATAGTGGGAGAGAAACTGTTTACGAACAGATTCCATCTTGCTAGACGTCCAGTCTGTTGTTTGTTCCTGAAGATGAAACAAAGGGGTTGATTATCTGTGATAATGGTGACCTTATAGCCGAATACCGTGTTTTTGAACTTTTGCAAGCAAAACACTACGGCCAGGCACTCCTTTTCGATCGTATCATAATTCTTCTCACTTGCTCTGAGTACTCGGGAGACGAAGGAAAGGGGTTTCTCTTTCCCTTCGTCGGTAAGCTGGTACAACACTCCCCCAATTCCGTAGTCGCACGCGTCTGTATTTACGAAGAATTCTTTGCTATAATCCGGAAATGTGAGCTGTGGTTGTACGACCAACTTATCTTTCAAAGTGTCAAATGCCTTTTGTTGCTTTTCTGTCCATACAAAGGGGACATTCTTTTTTACTAAATCATACAGTGGTTGTGCAACGACTGCGAAATTGTCTATTAAAAAGCGAAAATAAGAGAAGAAACCGAGAATGGACTGTGTCTCCTTGACATTCGTCGGAGGGATGAAACTTTTCATTGTTTCGACTTTCACAGGGTCAGGGCTAATCCCATCTTTACCTATCTTAAATCCTAGATACAAAACTGAGGACTGTAAGAAGCTGCACTTGGACAGTTTTACTCTCAAGTTGTTTTCTCGGAAAGCAGTTAGAACTTTTCTCAAATTTTCGAAGTGTTCGGTGACGTTCTTTCCTAGCACTAGTACGTCGTCAAGATAGACCTGTGCAACTGGTCCTAAAAGGTGATTTAAGGCCATGGTCATTGCCCTAGCATACGAGGATGGGGCATTGCGGTGGCCAAAGGTCAAGCGGGTAGGACAGAATAACCCTTTCCTAGTCCTAAATGCCATTAGCTTTTGGGTTTCTTCCTCTATTTCTAATGCATGGTAAGCATCGAGTAAATCTATCGACGTAAAAATCGTGTTTCCCCCGAGCGACGTAAAGATTTCTTCTATCGATGGAAGAGGGTAGACGTCCGGGACACTGTAGGAGTTGAGGTAGCGATAGTCAAGGCACACCCTTGGCCTTGAACTATTCTTTTTTGCCACTACCAGTAATGGAGAAGAATGGGGACTGTAACAGGCCTTGATATATCCCTTCTCCAACGCTGCATCTGTGTAATCATCGATGTCCTGTAAGTACTTATGGGGTAACCGGTACTGTTTACGGAAGATTACTTTAGGAGCGTCAGGGAGTAGTTCAATTTTAAACTTCTGAAGCGGGCAGACCGGGACAGCATCATCATCAAGTGCTATTACATCATGGTAAGTCATCAAAAGATTAAGCAAGTCTTCTAAGTACTCTGGCTTTTCAAGGATGCTGTTCTCAGCGTCTTCCTTTGACATCTTTTCTTCGATGATTTCTCTGTACACTTTCCTTAATTCTGTCTTGGATAGACCTTTGGAGCATGTGGCTACATTGGCTGACACTACTCGCTTGTGTCCACTTATGTCTGGGCTTCTATCAGCTGATTGGCTGATTAGTGGGTAACTATTTCCTAGAGTTATCCCTTTTTTCAAATGGAATTGTAGGTCACTCAAATTTATGTAACTGAGCACAATTCGGTTATTCCTTACGGGACTGACTGTGTTACCTATATACAGTGGTCCTCTGGAAAGAGCTGGGGTCATGATACACTTCCGCTCCAAGTCAAAATCATCTTGAGTCTCAGGTTTATCCTTTATCTCAGGTCTAACCTTTATGTACCCATATGAGTTGCTTGGCAGTATAGTGTCTTCAATCACCTTCAAATCGATTACAATATCTTCATCGATCATTAAATGTTCATTTTGGTTAGGGTCAGGGTTCGTTGAAGCCTGTAAATTCTCCGATTGAGTCGAACTTTCTTTTTGAGTAGAAGTGTGCTTGTGTTTTGGCTTGGCTCCTCTATGCGCAGAACTGTGAGGTGGAGGGGAGGCTAGGATCTCTTCCTTTTCTGGCTCCGTTCTCCTTGTTTCTCGATTCAGTTGGGCTTGAGCGGTACCGTACGATGCAGAACTTCTTTTATTTCCCTGAGGCGCGGAGGGCCTGCTTGGGGGTATTACTGACAAAGTTGCTTCTTCTTCCTGTGGGAAATAACCGTTCATGACGCGGTGGGGATTGACTGACAGGTTTTTCTTCCTTTGTAATGGAAGGGGACCGTGCGCAACATGTGCTGGGTCGACTGACAGGGTTGTCCGCCTTTCCTGTGGAAAAGATTGGTTTGCAACTGATTGTTCAGTTTGGTTTAAATGTTTTAAAGTTCGATCAGAATCCCTAAAATATTTAGAATACCTATTATTATTTTTCTCCCCCTTGGCCACTAATGGCTTGGGTGGATCTTTTCTGGGCAGAGGGGAGTCCTTTATTTCTCTAAGGCTCTCATCTGTGTGTTCTCGGACTAAATAGATACCATATTTGGCGAAGACCGGTATGTCTATCTCTTTACCTTCGTGGACAGACATTTTTGAAGAAAACATATTCAAAGTGATGGGTAAATTAGATAAAATGTTGTTTCCCAACAGCATGGACCAACTGGGTTCTCCTTGCACCTCGCTTACTTGGAAGGTGGTGAGGTAATATTCTTTGTGCATTCGGAGGTACAGCTGCACCTCTCCTTTTAATTTAGTTGGGTTGTTATCTACCCCTTGTACCACCAGGTCTGTTTTTCGGAGCGGTACTTTGAAGTTACCTTCTTTCTCTAACTCTTTTAAACGCTTGGGTGTAACGAGGGATATACTGCTCCCACAATCTAATAAAACACATGCTTTAGCCTCCTTACTGCCTATTGAGGGAGTAAGATGGACATTAGTATAGAAATGGTGTCCCAGTTTGTAAGGTTTTTCAATACTTTTCTGAAAAAATGTTTGGGCAACTTTTTTATCTTTTTCTTCATTTAATCCCCACTTATCATATCCTTTCTTATTTTTTCTTCTTACTGTTTTCCAGCCTTCG
Organism: Trachelipus rathkii; assembly: GCA_015478945.1. Lineage (NCBI taxonomy): Eukaryota > Metazoa > Arthropoda > Malacostraca > Isopoda > Trachelipodidae > Trachelipus > Trachelipus rathkii. The sequence continues at coordinate 31,554 of JABUQX010024070.1, forward strand.
CCCCCGTCCGAAAATTTCCTCTGTCTGTACTTTCTCGGAGAGGGAGAGGAAGGGCTCTCTATCTAAGGACTTATCTTCCTCTTCTTCTTCTTCACTACACTCGGAGTCTCTTCGTTGGCCTTCGGCCACATAGACTCTAGTACTCTTTTTCTCACCGGAGGGCTTGTATCCTTCTTTCTTCTTCGTGAAGGTCCTGGGCCCTCGCCTATCTGTACCAAATCGTTCGGGTTTCAGGGCCTTTCTGCCGTTTTCCATATCGACTTTGCTGTTGTATGGAATGAACATTTGGTTCTCTCCGGGAGAGGGTCTCCATGGTGGGGCATCCCTGCACTTGGGTTGCGAGCCCCGTCGGTGATAACCTTGACATATCCGGCAGTACGGCAATTCCCAGCGACAGAATCTCGACGAGTGACCGATTCCTTCGCATGAAAAACAAACATGATTTTCTCTCAAATCTTGTTCAGTCACTCCTCTAATTATTCCTCTGTTTTTTCGTGGAGTCTGCTCTGTTCTTGTCTCATCTGTCTTCCTCCGGAAAACATTAGTTGTCTCATCTCTTCTCGTCTCTTATCCCCATATTTTGGTTTGTGGACAGGCTCTTTATTTTTTCTGTAAGAGTTGTTGTACTCTGGTTTCTGCCTATCTTCCCTTTCATCTCGGGCCATAAACACTTTTGTGGTGCGGAGTTCCGGTTGTCTCTTGTTATCCATTCTCAATAAAGCACCTTTCGAAATTAGATATAATTTGTCTAACAGTTCAGCTAAACTTATTTCCATATCAATGGCTTGCAATATTTTGTCTTTTAATCTTTCACCATCCCTGCGCTCTGAGAGGTTCTGCATGATTTTACCAATGATCATTACCTTTATATGTTTAGAATTAAACATTGCCTCCTTATCGAGGTCATACATCCTACTCTGATATTTTCTAAGCCTACTCTTTAATCCTACTATGAAATCTGTAAAAAGTTGTTCTTTCCCTCTTTTATATTCTACAAAGTCCACCCAGATCTCGAAAACATTTCTTCTATCTTCCGGTTGTAGGTAGGACTTCAACTGTGCCAAAAAATCTTCTAAGTTTTTAAACCGAGAGAAAACGGGATCATGGAGCAAATAATGCCTAGCTTCACTATCTAAATTCGATGTAATGGATGATCTGGCAAAAGTAATCTTTTGTTCTTCTGTTAGTGCGCCTAAAGCACTGAGTTTTTCCTTTAATGAAACAACATACTCCTCATACTGGATGCCAGTCCAGAGTCTGGTCTTTAAACTTTTACCATGGAGTTTTAAAGCTTCTGGCACCTCAGGCAGGGCAGGTGTAAAAAGATTTGCTTGGTAGACTGGGACTCCTGGTGTTTGAGGCATATAGGGATATCCATTCCACATTCCGGGATAAGAATACGACTGGTTAGGCATAGGGGTGTACCCTGGTGGAATACCGCTGTACTGAAAACCACTATGCTGAAAAGATGGAGGGGGGGCACCCTGTGGGTGGCCACTATGATATGTGTTGTTCCCTGGTGTCCCTCCTTGAGGTTGTATCTGTGGCTGAGCAGCCATGCTGTGCCCTGTTGTCCCTCCTAGGGGTTGGTGCGGTGGCTGTGCAGCCTGGTTGTACCCTGCAGGTGGGAGAGCTGGTCTCCTGACCTGATCGGGATTCAATAATGGGTCTTCTAGCCCTTGTAGAGCACCTACGGTTATTTCTTTACCTTCCCATTTATTCCCATGGGGTTTCGGTGTCTGAGGGTCTGTGGCACCCCAGTTTATTCGGCTCTTTTTCGGTACGGCACCCTGTGCGGTGCTGGGCATCAATTGTGAATCTAGTGTGCTGTCCACTATGGCGGTTTTCAAATAATAGGGGGGATGGTCCTCTCTCCTTGGAGGTACTACTTCTCCAATACCGTGGGGGTTTTGCCTCAGAAGAGTGTGATCAGGATTTTGGCCAATATTCGGATCTGGAACTAGTGCTGGAGGGGTCCCTTGGGGAGGTGAGCCTCCCTGGGCAACGAGCACATCGCTACCCCCCTCTGGACCTTCATGTCCTTGTCCTTGGGCGCTATCTCCTTCATTCACCTCGAGATTTTCATTATCTCTCCCTAACTCCTCATTTGCATTTCCATTCTCCCTTTGGTCTATATTTAGTCCATCTGCCATCCTTACTACTTAAAATTAAACACGAAAGTGGAACGAAATATCTTTAACGCGGTCACTAAAAACATGCAACGCGGCCGTAATACACGATATTAGCACTATTAAGTTTTACCGTAACACCTTAATATATATATATATATATATATATATATATATATATATATATATATAATATATTATATATATATATATATATATATAATATATTATATATTATATATATATATTAATATAATATATATATATATATATATATATATATAATAATATTATACGCAAAATTACCTAAAAGGTAAATCACTTATTAAAAAATTTGCACAAAATGTAGGGTTTCTTGCAAGTTTGTGAAAAAATTGCCGAAGTTTTTTCCTTATCGACCGTGGTTATTTGCTACTACTTTTGACTTCTCCTCGATGAATTTACTCTATATATCATCAGGGATGAGTGTTTGAAACGAATCAATTCAAAAAAAAAACTATCTGAAAATTCAGCTTGCTGTATAATATATATATATCTCCAAAATATCTGGGGTCCTAGGACCTTGGAGTGGACCTTCGCCTGGTCCTGCTGATTCTAAAAATATTATATATATATAGGTTGGTGGAGTTTATTTCCGCCGATATATATATATTAATTATTATATATAATATAATATATATACTATTATAATATTATATAATATATATATATATATTATATAATTATATATATTATATTATAATATTTATATTATATATATATATATATATATATATATATAATATTTTTTTTTTTTGTTAATTTTTACAAAGTTATAATAGAGTGCTACTTTAACAATTTTTATTGTAAATGCCATGTGGAGACAAACTCAATATCTCTTAAGAATTAAAATTCAATAGGAATTGCATCATCATAAAAAAAAGTTTTATCAATTTGTTTTGTGGCTTCAAAGAGACGCCATTTTTGTATGGTGAAGTCTGCGGAGTAGAGAGGGAAGTTAAGGATTGTGAGCGGTGATTGTGTTTGGATCACAAAGACGCGTGTGTGTTTGTGCCTTGCTTCAAATGCTTCGATGGAGCACTTCAGAGTGCAAATTCTTTCTCTTTCTTTTCTGTAACTTCTCTTCCTTCCTTGAATAGTTAATGTTTATATGTTGCTTCTCGCCACAACACACAAATCACTATATAATAATATATATAATATATATATAATATATATATATATATATATATTATATATATATATATATATATATATATATATATATATATATATATATATATATATATAATGTAGAAGGGATAGAAAGAGGATTATA
>JABUQX010024070.1:45000-57500 GCA_015478945.1 Trachelipus rathkii
GCATTTTTCTTCACAGTTTTTTTATCCGACAAATACTAAAAATATTTGTGATTATAAAAATAAACTTTTGCTCTATACAAAGTCATATTATATTTGTTTTACTTATTGGCGAGAAATTTTGCCGCGAAAAAGTACACTCACACACACACATAAGATGGTCTGAAAATTATAACATTGGAGTGAACAACTATAATTTTAATTATATCTGTAGCTATACTATGCTTACAATGAGAGCATCTCGGAATGATAAAAATAAAAAAATAAAAATCTTTTTTTTCTTTAATATATTATAATTAAAAATGATTTTTTTTAAAAAAAATTTCTATCTAATATATTAATTTCTATAAAAACATCGTCCAAAAAAGTAAAAAAATGATTTAGAAAAAAAATAATATTAATAACGTGCGCAGCACATGGGGCTAGCCCATAATTCTGCACTCTGGATTGAATTTTGGAAAACTGGTCAAACATCGAAGGTGTTAAAGCAAAAACCTTTTAAAACAGTGCGTTTCCGTTGTGATGCCCTTGCAGCACAATTAAGGAGTGCACACGTATTTTGTATAAAGTGTGTTACCTCTTCTTCAGCCAAACCTGATCTGAAGAATTCTGTTTTTGGTGATGTAATTTATTTTTCATCGTTCACAGTCATAGGTCACAGGTCACAAGTCACAGGCCACAGGCTACAAGTCACAGGAAAGATTTGAGTCATATTGGACTTGGGGAGGTTTTCTTATTGGAAATATTTTATTCCTGTAATAAACTTTTCTATTTTGTTATGAACTATGGGATTTTAAAATGTTTACAAAATAGGGAATTTTGGAGAGTAATTCACTAGAAACTGGAAGCTTTCACGTGTTAGAAATTTTATTACTTGTATTACAAGCGCTACGGAAAGACGTAGCTCTTTACGCCGAGTACATTTATTAATTAATCTTCCTATTTCAAACTTTTGAATCACGTCCATCACCACTGAAATTCATTGTTAGTATCATATAATTTAAATTGCACATAGGCCTTTTTTGTGGGTTTACCATTCAAATAGATTCTTTTAGAGTTAGAGAGTTGATAAATCTGCCTTAATTTGGCTTTGAACCTACTTTTGACTAACTAGGCCAGGATCTGATTTACACTATTTCTGCCTATTATTAGCTGCTCTAGTCGTTAGGTGTTCTTGCTATTCTTTTACTTAAACTATACATGTATTTAATTGACTTGAAAACTCTAGGTCTTGATTTAAATTGGATAATAACATTTGTTTACATTTTTTAACATGCATGCGTCAGCTGATGTTTGTTTACATTCAATCGTTTCACGAAAATCAATATTTTTATTGCATTTCCACCCCCCCCCCCCAAAAAAAAAAATCGAATAAATGAGATTTATGCCTGATTTCAAATGGAACGCACCCGAAACCTAATTAGTAATGACATACCACTGAAAACAGGGAAGTAGCGTCTTTTGTGTTTTGATACACGTTTTCTTTTAAATCGAAATAAGGAGTGATTTCTTCAAGTTTTCATAAAATGACAAAACTTGGTGCGCAAGCAAGAGAGCTAAACTTATTAAAAAATTGTTAGAAAGCAAGTGCAAGAGCGCAAGTTCAAATTTTATGAATACAGCGCAAGTCTGTAAATATCTAATGCTCTTAAACTGTAACTATTTTCTATCATCTAAAAGTTTTTAATATGTGCAAATATTCAACAAAAAAATAAAGCCAGGATTAATTTTATTGTTTCCAAATACCGATATCCTCCTCCTTTTCCAACTCAATATCATTCTCTTGTATTTTGAGAAGGGTCATATTCCCTTTCATAAAATGATCTTTTCAAAGTTGGTGGATAGAGAGGCCTCAGAATGTCCGACCCTTCATTGAACAGTCTCTCCTTCCCACAACAGCTGAGCTGGCTATAAAGGGATGTATTTAGTGAATAAATCGGCCCACACCGCCTGGTATTCAGGAGGAAACAGGTTCATCTTGAGGGGATACTGGGGTAGACGCTAATTCCAGTCCTGCTATCCAGGGCCTGCTCCAAAATATTTCCATTAGAAATAGACTGCATTAGTGGGGCTTTTAACTTTCTGGAATAATTGAAATAGTTTTCAAGTACTCACATAATAAATCTAGTTTTCAAGTTTGTCAATTGAACACAACATGACATGACATTGTGAATATGTACATAAGAGAATGTTATTATTTGATAAATTTATTACTTATATACAAGATAATTATTAAATTGGAAAAACAAAAATAATTAAAAAATATAATCTTGAATATGTAATTTTTAGGTGCAAAGCTGTAAAAAAAAAAAAATAAACCATCTCGAAGCTAGGTTCGATTTTGGCTATGTAACTTTTCGGTCTTAGCTCCAAACCGGAAATGGTCATAATTTTCTTAATTTTCAGGCAATTTTGACCAAATTAAAAGCAAACTGCAGCTTTTTATGACCACTAAAAAGTCGATTTCGGGTGTTTTTCTATGTTTCTATTGGTTTATATTGTTTTTTCATTTTTTGAGGAACCATGTTTTTGACCTAAAAAAAAAAAAAAAGTACACGACTTGCAATTTTTGTCGAAATGGCTTGAAGCTTAAACTATATACGAAGAATGGTCTATTACCTAAAAGATGGCTGGAACCTTTTTTTGAATTTTGAAGCAAGATCTCAGCATGATTGAATTTCGAATCCAATTTTTTATGGTTCTGAAAAATGAAAAATTGCGATAAATTTTTCCACGTCAACCCATCAATTAGTTAACATGAAATTTTCAAAGCTTTTGTAGTCGGTGGAGATACACATTCTTTATTTAGATAATTTGTTTGTATAAGCAACAGTTTTGCCTCTGGGCATGGGTCAAATTTTCAAAAAAAAAATTTGGAATTTTAAAAATAATTTTTTTTTTGAGTATAAAAAAAATTGATATAAATAAAAAAGATGTATTTCTCCCGACTATAAATGCCCTGAAAATTTCATGTTCATCGGATGACTAGAAAAAAATTATCCCAACTTTTAAATTTTAAAAAAAAATTTTTTTTGAAAAAGTGAAAAATTATTATTATTAAAAATTATTTTTCTACTCGTCCAATCAATGTAAAATTTTCAGGGCGTTTATAGTTGGTGGGGATACATCTTAATTAGAAGCACTTTATTTTTAGCGTCTGGAAATCCTGGAAATTCCAGGAACCTGGAATCTGGAAAATACTAATTGGAATCCGGAAACTGGAAAAAATAATAATTAAAACTAAAAAAATAAAATTAAAATAAAATTAAATATATTATATATATATAATATATATATATATATATATATATATATATATATATATATATATATATATATATATATTATATATATTATAATATATATTATATTATTTATATATATTATATTATATTATATATTATATATATATTTAATATTAATATATTAATATTAATATATATATATATATAATTAATATTTATTTTCATGTGAATTTGTATTATTATTATTAATTTTCTCATTTATGAAACTTATTAAATATATATATATATTATATATTTAATATAATATATAATATATATATATATTAAATTATATATATATATTATTTAATATATATTATATTATATATATATATATTATTTATATATATTATATAAATATATATTATATTATATATATATATATATATTATATTATATATATAATTAATATATATTGCTATAAGAAATTAACGATCCATGCAGGTAGAATAATATTCACGACTATCAGATGAGATTATTTTAATTATTAAATTTTATAGCACACTAATTCTACATACAGTCCTATTATATATAATTTATATAATAATATATATAATATATTATATTAAATTAATTATAATAATATATAATATATTTTGATGAGATATATTTAATAATAATTTAAAGACTATCTATGGACACTAATAATATACTTATACTTAATAATTAAATATATATATATATAGAAATGTAGAAATGGATGGTTAATAATGACCAAATCATGCCTTGATACTTTTACTCTCCTATATTTCACACCATACTATATATATATATAAATATATACGCCGTATTAACATTAATATATCAATGCATGGAATAGATATTAATAAAAATACATAGTATTTTTGCAGCTGCACTCATTACATATCGTATGTAAAATTTTTTTTCGTCTTTGCGATGCGGTGATGACGCCGTGCTATAGGTAGTATGGTATGTAATAAGGCCGTAAGTCTATCCATTGCTGATCGCACTACGTTATACATAACTCTAGATTTTAAAATAAGATGTAGAGAGGGATAGAAGGGGAGAATATTGGACAAAGAAAATTAAGCTAATTATCATTTATACAGCCTAAAGTGGATAAGTGTATCAACTGCTATATTATAACGTTAAAAATATCAATATGCGTAGGGAACCACGAGGGAGAGAGACTTATTAAAAATAAAAGTATTAATTATAATTTTATTACAATGTAAGTGGGAGAGAGCAAAAGCTTTTGAGTTTACATACTCTATCTTTATTAAAACTTAATTATAGTTTATTAGATGTCATTCTGTAAATTATATAATTGTTTATTAAATACATAGGGTATATGACTGAACAAAGTGAACATGAGTGTCTAATTATCATGCAATACATTACGGTGGCTTTTGTTGCTTGACATACTATATACAAGAATACAGTTCAAACACCTGTGCATGAAGAGAAGAATACACACATATACATACATATACATATCATACTCAACATATCATACATTACATAATACATCATACATTATCACATATACTCATACATACATACATACATCATAACATACTTGACATACATATCATTTATCACATACATACTAACATAATTCTATATTTTACATATATCATATCACATTAATCATATTAATAATCATACATATATAATTATATAAGGAATATATACACTCCTAACTATAAATATATTATATAAATATATAATTTTAAAATATATATATATATATTAATATATATTTTATATATATATATAATATATTATTATATATATTATATTAATAATATTTATTATTTTATTATATATATATATATATAACTATAATAATATATAGTCAATTGCCGACATGTCTTGGAATTATATTCCTATAGGTCGTTCATTGAATTAATTATAAAATATGCATTTCGTGAGTACTTAATTCTAAATTTTGTGAGTTTCTTTTATATATGTAATAAAGCAATGTTATTATTAACTTATATTTATTTAATGTTTATATTTATTTTATTATTTTTTATCCTTGTTAGAGAGAAGTTAATTCTAGTATATTTTTTTTAGATAAACTTTTATTTATTTTTGCTTGAGAGTTTGTTATTTTTAGAGTAACTATGTTTTGAGATTTATTATACTCTTAATAATTCATTTCACATATTTTAATTTTAATTTTATCGAATAATAATTGCAGAGTGAGTGTTTATTTTATTCAAATTATCTTTTCATAATAATAGATGTAAAATCATTTAAATATTTAAACTCTGCATCTTCAGTGTCACATTCTCTTATTAATTTTATTCTACCTCATTATTATTTCGTGATCTTATATGTGTTATTCTATATTTGTTTTATTCTATTAATACTTATGATTCTATTTATTTAGTTATTCATAAGTTCATTATATTTTTATTAAAATTATATGTTATATGTTTATGTTTACATACATCATTCTTAATATATTATACTGATAATATTACTAATACTGCTAACATCATAAACTATTATACTGCTAATACTTTTGTCTCTTACTTGACTATTGATCTATTTAATATTCTATTTTGATTACAATGTGTCTAATATTTTTATTTATATAAATTTATGTTTTTTACAATAACCTCTAATAAGCAATAATATACAGTAATAATCAAATAGTACCATATATTAATTAATTATTTTATTATCTTTTACGAGTTTACACGTTGGATTTGATTATTTTTAAATTATATATTTTAATTACATCTATTTAATATTCTATTCAGTTTCCCGCCTATTTATTTTTATTTATTTATTTATTAATTAAATTTTATTTATTTTATTTACCTTATTTATTGCTTATAATTCAATTGAAAGTACTTTTACCTTATGTATTTTATTTTATTTAATAATTTTTCATATCCTTTAATTATAATGCTACATTATTTTATAAACTGTTACATATGTTAGAATTATTATGAGCGCCAGCCATCCTCCTACCATGATCGTGATTTATTGATCTATTGATTCAAGTCATATTTTTTATAAAATTGTTATGTTTTACTACCCTAAATCAGTAAATCAGTTAATCAAACTACATTCCAGCCATCCTCCTACACTTCCATGATCTATTTGATCTATTGATTCATGTCATATTTTTTTATAAAATTGTTTGTTTAATACCTAAAGCAGTAAATTTTCAGTAAATAAACTACCATCCAGCCATCCCCCATTCGTGATCTATTGATCCATTGCATTATTAGTATCTTTTTGTATAAACATAACATAAATAAATCTTTGCTGTATGCGTTGTTGTTGAAAATGTCGCGTTTGTTTGATAGCAAACATTTTGTTTGCCAGTTGTTGTTGTTGTTGTTGTTGTTGTTGTTGTTGTTGTTGTTGTTGCTAAATGTTTAATATATCAAACGTTCAAGTTAAATGAAAATATACAACACTTTTTCAAACATATCTCTAAAATATTAATGTTAAATTTTACATTAACATTGTAATATGGAAAAACTAAACAAAATTTATCCTTGCTAGCCTTACTGACATACAGCATTCATTAACAAGGTAACTAAATTAGAATTTTCAACTTACCAGCAGAAGTGGGCATAGCAATCTCAATCTTTACTATACACATCCGCTCAAAATATTATTATTATTATTATTATTATTATTATTATTATTATTATTATTATTATTATTATTATTATTATTATTATTATTATTATTATTATTATTATTATTATTTATTATTATTAATTGTTATTATTTTATTCCACATAGATCTCACAACACCAATAACGCATGCGTCCACTTTCCCGGCAGGTCCACAACTAGAACATTGGTTGTAAATTGCTCTCTACCGACACCTAAACATTACGCAACCTTAGTACGCTAGGGTAACAAATCAGAGAACTGTATTTGCTATGCCATCACGGGACAGGCCAATGAAATTCGAGGAATGACTATTAATCTGAATATCTTTTGACACATGAAAGGTAACGAGATTTTATTACTTTTATTACCATATCTTTTTGACCAGCATGAGAAGGGTAAAGAGTTTTATTACTTTGCTTCTCAAAACTTTTGACACATGAGAAGGGTAACGAGATTTATTAATTTTGTCCTTACTTACCTTACTTAACATCTGTTTTAATCTTAAACAGTAGTTTTATTATTATTATTTTATTATTATTATTATTATTATTATTATTATATTATTATATTTATTATTATTATTATTATTAATTATATTATTATTATATCAACATTATATATGTATATGAACATAAACAAAACTAACATACCATACACACACACACACACAGCACACACCACACACCACACACACACACACACACACACCACAGCAGCAGTCACAAAACACACACAACAATTATAGACACTTTACTTAATACATTAGCCTGGCAATCATCGTACTAACTTAACTGATCACATGACTGGTATTTCTATGATGTCAAGCAGAATGTGTAACATTTTCTAAACGTCGTTGGAAGATATTTATATTTTTCACATATTTAATATAACATTTCGTTTTTGTTATGTATTTCTTTTACGTTTCTATTAATTTCTTAATATTTATATTTTGTTTAAAAGTTAGTTATTTATTTATTTTAGCTTTATTTATTTTATTTTTATTTATTTTAAAATAATCTTATATATTTTTAAAAAAAAACTTTTATTTTATTTTTGCTTAATTCTGTTAAAACATTTTGTTTTAACTAAAATTCTTTCACTTTTATCATTTATAACGTAAAAAATTTGCATTTTTACACACCCTAAAGCAGTAAAATCAGTAATCAACCCACCCACCCACCTCCTACCCGCCATCCATGATCTCATTGATCTATTGATTCAAGTCCATATTTTGTATAACATAACACAAAAACTTTTATTTATTTTGTTTTGTTTTCTTTAAACATTTTGTTTTTACTTAAAAATTTATTCTTTTTATGTTTATAACTTAAAAAAATTTGCATTTTTACATACCCTAAAGCAGTAAATCAGTAAATCAGTAAATCAAACCACCCACCCCACCCTCCTACCCTTCAATATCTATTGATCTATTTAGATCTATTGATTCAAGTCAATTTTTAGTATTTTTTGTAATAAAACATAACATAAAAATAATTTTGCTGTAGCTGTTGTTGTTGAAATGTCGCGTTTGTTGTTGCAGTTGTTGCAGTTGTTGTTGATGTTGTTTTGTTGTTGCTAAATGTTTAAGTATATCAACGTTCAAGTTAAAAATATACAACACTTTTTCAACATATCTCTAAAACAGTAAATGTTAATTTTACATTAACATTGTAATATTGAAAACTAAACAAAAATTTATCTCAACCTAGCCTAACTGACATACAGCATTCATTAACAAGGTAACTAAAATTAGAAGTTTCAACTTACCAGCAGAAGTAATCATAGCAATCTCATCTTTTACCATACCATACCGAGTCAAAATATTATTTTATTTTATTATTATTATTATTATTATTATTATTATTATTATTAATTAATATTATTGTTATTCTTTTCGTTATCTTTCGTTATTCCACGTAGATCTCACCACCAATAACGGCATGCGTCCACTTCGCAATGCAGCTCAACTGAAATAGGTCGGTAAAATGCTCTCTACCTGACACCTAAATATTACGCAAATCCTAAACAAAGAACAAAATGTTTGGTTACAACATCTGTTACCCTCTTGAGAGGGTGGATACAAAGAACGTGAGAAACAAGCCATTCAAAGGCGTGTGAAAAAAATAATTAGCTTTGGAGGGGAATAAACAAAGAAAGGGTATCAATTACATGAACATCTGTTGCTTTGTTCTGACAATAGTATGAATTTGGTTCAACATTTGTTACATGAAGGGTAAAAATTGTGATGCGTATAAACATGTATGCAAACACACACACACACACACACATACACATACACACACAAATATATATAATATATATATATATATATATATATAATAAAGTATTATATATACTTATATATATATATATATATATATAATATATATATATATATATATATATATATTAAAATTTTTATTATGATACATAGTAATATGAATAGATAAATAAAGAAATAATAAATTAAAGAAAATATTTTAAAATGAATGTTTATGCAACATGTCAAAAAGTAATCTAAATTACATAATAATATTAAAGCTGACAACGTGAAGATCTTTATATTAATATCTTACAAATTGCTAAAATATATCTTATTATTAAACCAATATTTACTAACTCGACCTCTTCACTCACCTATATATATATATATAATATTATATATATATATATATATATATATATTATATATATATTATTTATATATATTATTAATATGTATTCTCTTTATCATATATATATTTTGAGTATATATATATATATATATATATATATATATATATATATATATATATATTATATATATATATATATCATATAATATATATTATTATAATATATTATATATAATATATATAATATATATATATATATATATATATAATATAATATAATATAATAATATATATATATATGAAGAATAATAAAAACTTAAAAGAGATAAGAAAACGAAATGTTTAATATTAAATATGTGAAAAAAAATAATCGGAAAAACATAATAATATTAAAGCTGACAACGTGAAGATCTTTATATTAATATCTTACAAATTGTTAAAATATATCTTATTATTAAACCAATATTTACTAACTCGACAATATATATATATATATATATATATAATATATTATATATATATATATATATATATATATTCGTCCAAAAGTATGTATTCAACCAGGTGCTTGCGAAATGCATTGTGTGTGTGTGTGTGTTTGCATACATGTTTATACGCATTGCTATTTTTACCCTTCATGTAACAAATGTTGAACCGAATTCATACCATTGTCAGAACAAAGCAACAGATGTTCATGTAATTGATACCCGCTCTTGTTTATTTCCTCTCCAAAGCTTAATTATCTTTTTCACATGCCTTTGAAATGGCTTGTTTCTTCACGTTCTTTTGTATCACCTCTCAAGAGGGTAAGCAGATGTTTGTAGCGAAAACCCTTTGTTCTTTGTTTAGGATTGCGTAATGTTTTAGTGTTAGGTAGGAGAACATTTTACCGACCTATGTTCTAGTTGTGAACATGCATGGCGAAGTGGACGCATGCGTTATTGGTGTGTGAGATCTATGTGGAATAATAATATAATAATAATAATAATAATAAATGAATAATAATATAATAATATAATAATAATAATAATAATAATAATAATAATGATAGATAGATAATAATAGATCATGGAAGGGTAGGAGGGTGGGGTGGGTGGTTTTGATTTACTGATTTACGATTTACTGCTTTGGGTATGTAAAAATGCAAATTTTTTTAAAGTTATAAACATAAAAGAAATTTTTTTTTTTAGTAAAACAAAATGTTTAAAGAAAACAACAAATAATTAAAAGTTTTTTGTGTTATGTTATACAATATGACTTGAAATCAATAGATCAATAGATCATGGATGGTAGGAGGATAGAGTGGGTGTTTGAATTTACTGATTTTACTGCTTTAGATATGTAAAAATGCAAATTTTTTAACGTTATAAACAAAAATGGAAGAAATTTTAGTTAAAACAAAATGTTTTAAAAAGTATATACAAAAAAAAAGAAAGTTTTTTAAAAACAAAATATTAATTTATTTTTAAATAAATAAAAATAAAATAAATAAAGCTAAAATAAATAAATAACCTAAACTTTTTAACAAAATATAAATATTAAAGAAAATAGAAACGTAAATATAAAATACATACAAAACGAGAATATTTATATTTTAATATGGTTTGAATAAATGTCCTTTCCAACGACGTTTAAAAATGTTACATCATCTGCTTGAAATCAATAGAATAACAGTCATGTGATCAGTAAGTTAGTACGATGATTGCCAGGCTAATGTATTAAGTAAAGTGTCTTAATTATTGTGTGTGTGTGTGTGTGTGTGTGTGGTAATGTTAGGTTTTTATGTTCAATACATATGAACTTTAATAATAAAATAAAAATAAATTATATAATAATATAAAAAAAAAAATAAAATAAAAAAATAATAATTAATAATAATAATAATGAGAATATATAATATAAACTACTGTTTTAAGATAAAAACAGATGTTAAGTAAGGACAAAATGGGAGCAAAAGTAATAAATCTCGTTACCCTTTTCATGTGTCAAAGATATTGTGAACACAGAAATAAATCTCGTTACCCTTCTCATGTGTCAAAAGATATGGGAAAAAAAAAAAAAAAAAAAAAAAAAAAAAAAAAAAAAAAAAATAATATATTAAAAAAAAAAAAAAAAAAAAAAAAAAAAAAAAAAAAAAAAAATGGGAGGAAAAAAACAAAAAAAAAGGGGGGGGGGTTAACTATTTCGAGGGAAAACTTTATATTGCCTTTCTCGTTACCTCTCATGTGTTCAAAAGATATTAGTATTAATGATCATTCCTCGAATTTCATTGGCTGACCGTGATGGCATAGCAAATACAGTTCTCTGATTGGTTACCTTGAGCGTACTAAAATTGCGTAATGTTTAGGTGCCGGGTAGAGGGCAATTTACCTACCAATGTTTTAGTTGTGGACCTGCAGGCTTAAGTGGGACGCATGCGTTTATTGGTGGTTGTTGAAGATCTATGTGGAATATAATAATATAATAATAATAATAATATAATAATAATAATAATAATAATAATATAATAATAATAATATAATAATAATATTTTGATCGGATGTGTATAGTAAAGATTGAGATTGCTATGCCGACTTCTGCTGGTAAGTTGAAACTTCTAATTTTAGTTACCTTGTTAATGAATGCTGTATGTCAGTTAGGCTAGGATGAGATATATTTTTGTTTAGTTTTCAATATTACAATGTTAATGTAAATTAACATTAATATTTTAGAGATATGTTTGAAAAAGTGTTGTATATTTTCATTTAACTTGAACGTTTTGATATTTAAATTTAGCAACAACAAACAACAACAACAAACGCAACATTTCAACAACAACATCAACAACAACTGCAACAATGCAACAACAAACGGGCGAACATTTCAACAACATCACTACAGCAAAGAATTTATTTTATGTTATGTTTATACAAAAAGATACTTATAATATGAATGGATCAATAGATCACGAATGGGTAGGGGGGTGGCTGGATGGTAGTTTGATTTACTGATT
>JABUQX010024070.1:62500-68685 GCA_015478945.1 Trachelipus rathkii
ATTATTATTATTATTATTATTATTATTATTATATTATTAGCAAAAATTTGTTATATCGGTAATATACTGATATCTTTGCGTCAATTCCAAACAAGTGACGTACGCACGTGGGGGGTGGGGGGCTTGAGGGGCTAAAGCCTTCCCCCGAAATTTCGATGAAATAAATATTTTAAACAAGTTTTAATAATTGTAATGAAATGAGTAAAAACGTAAATAAATTGGTATTTTGAAGATTTAGGGCCCCATCCTCACCTTCCTGAAAAAACGTCCTGCCTACTTCCAGTGATTATAAGCTTGTAACAAAAGTTAGATTTAATTTTGAGTAATGTTTTTTATCTATTTGTATTTGTATGCGTTTTTTTTCTATTACGAATTCTAATATGGAAGTAAGTTATAAACTACAATAGAACTAATCCATTTTTTTAAAACCTGAAATATCAGGAGTAAGTAAAGTTCGAGGTCGTTTACAATAATCAATTCAAAATTTACTTTATTAAAATATCTCAGACTTTGTAACCTCAAATATCAAGAAATCAAAAGTTGAATGCATTCCAGAATATGGTAATAGATTTTAGTTTTTTTAAATTAAAATTACATAATTTAAGAGATTATAAAACCTTTTTACTTAGGGGAAGGGCAAAGGAGCAAAAAATTAAAGTTAAAAAAATATGCCTTAGCAATAGTCTTACCTTGAAAACGGGAGCAATGCTATATGCTGGAGAATCTGTTAAAGTCTTCTGATGCTTGATTCTAAAAACCAGATGTTAAGGAATCCCTCTTTAAAGAATGAATCATCCAGTAGCGTTTAAAGATTAGAAGAAAAATTACTTTAGGCGAAAGTAAGATCAAAAACGAAAACTATGTATTACTTAAAAGAAGCAAGCAAGAAAACAGCGCAAGCCGTGATTATCTCCCTCTCCTAATTTAAGTTGGAATTAGAGGGATGTTTTTTTCCTTTTCCTTACATCTGGTTAGAACCATTTTTGGCCAAGGCCATATTTTAAATCACCTAATACATTTAAGTCAGACTTATATGATGTAGGTTTTGCGTCTGGATTTTAATTATTTATTTATTTATTAGAGGAAAATTTTATTTGTGTACCACACGGATACCAATTTAGTAAAATTTACAATAGTAGGGTATATAATAAATTCAAATATCATAGGCTAATCAGAAAAAAAGTGGAATGGACGTCCAAAAATTTCTTGGAAAGATTAGTGGGAAATTCTTTGCAAGAATTTCTTACATAAGAATTTTTAACAGTAAGTCATGGTCTCCTCCACCCAATAAGGAAACAAATCTTTTCAAAAATACTAAAAACTAGTCTAGCTAATTAAAGCTTAAGGCAAAAAAGTTCAAAGCTTACTCACATATAAAAATAAAGAAATGCCTTAAAAATAAATAATTTGGCTTGTTTCCAAGAAATTTTACTTGGAGGATTAAAATAAAAAAGTTATCAATTTTTTCTCATATTTAATTTAGAGTTGCTTCAATTTATTTCATTATGCTCTAAGTTTGGTCGTTCCTATCTAAAACCCTCAGTTATAATTTTTTCAAACCTCTTGAAAACTAGTAAGAATCTCTCTTCTCTCTCTCTTCATTCTGCTCTCTCTCCTCTCTTCTTCTCTCTCTCTCTCTCTCTCTCTCTCTCCTGCTCTCTCATCTCTCTCTCTCTCCTTCCTCTCCTCTCTCTCTCTCTCTTCTCCGTCTACTCGTGCTCACTCTCTCTCTCTGGCGTCTCGTCTCTCTCTCTCTCTCCTCTCTCTCTCTCTCTCTCTCCTCTCTCTCTCGCTCCTCCTCTCTTTCTCTCTCTCTCATCTCTCTCTCTCTTATTATTATGCGCTATTTTCAAACTTGCCCACAAGAAACTATGCTTGTTGAATCAAATTATAACATCTGTTGTCAAACCCTACTATTTCTCAATTTTTTACGATGAAAGAGAAGTAATTATCGTAATGTCACTTCTTTGAAATTAAAGCTTAAAGAGTGCCTCCTGACTGTAATTATTTCTGGATAGATATTTATAATTAACAAAATAATAAATACCCTCGTTGCAGCCAAGAATTCTGCTGGTGATGATTTCTACCTAATTTGAAGGTTTTTCTTTTCCATGTCTTATTCAGTATCATTTGAGGTATTCCGCTTTTTCGCTAGATATAAAACCTAGCAAAAGAAGAAAGGTGAAGAAGAAAATGTGAAACGTTTGATCACATCGCAACCTTAATATTAAATTTTCGTTTCTGCGAATCGCATCCAATGAGTCAAGACCAAGAGAAGTACACCTCGTTTAAAAAAAGTTGCCGCAAGTTAGTTTCGTTTATTTATTTAATAGTTTATCTGAATCTGTTTTTATATCCCGGAATTCGCTTTGTTACTTTAGTCCCCTGTACTCAGGGTGGAATTCCTTCAATTTTTAAAAAAATCTTCCTTTTATATTTTTGGTGCTGATCACCCTAGAAAACAAGGAACAGTTTACTCGTACTTATTACAATTACACTAATACGATTTCAAATTTATTTTTGATATATGAACTGATCGTTTGGGAAGGAAGACTAGAGAGGTGCCATTAGGGCTTGCGGAGGACGGCAGCCGAAATTTTTTGAGGGACCGGAGCCCAAAAATAATTTTCTTTGGGGGGGCCTGGAGCTGGAAGCCGAGCCGGAGCCGAGCTGAAATTTTAGGGGGGCCTGCACCGAAAAAAATTCGTGAGTGAGAGCTAACATTTGATGTATGTTCAAAATAATATTCTCCTTAACAATGATTATTTAAGCACAACATAAGATTCTTTAGCTTTACCATTGTTTATGTTAAAGCAAACTGAAAATTTTTTTACCAATCGCTTGGCTTACCTGATTCATAATTAAAATAACCACAATTATAGTTACATCTACCAATTGTTGTTTGCTTTTTAAACATAATTTATGGTTAAAATTGTGAAATTGCGGAAACAAATAATTTGTGTTTGGGCCGCGTATTAAAACATATGGTTGGTGGTTTAAAAAAAAAAAGAAACCCACAATTTTGTGGTATTTTAAACACTAAATTTTTTTTGGTGTGAAATGCCGGAAATCGGAGCAGCAGAAAAGACGCTGCTTGCACCGGCAAGCACAAAGCTAGTATTTATATTTTATTACTACAGGTTTTAAGTTTACATATATATATATATATTATATATATATAATATTATATTATATATAATATTATATATATATTATATATATATATATTATTATATATATATATTTATATATATATATATATATATATATATATATATATATATATATTATATTATATATATATATATAATATATATAATTCAAGAATTTTTGCTTAATGTATATATTATTTCATAATGAAGAAAAGGTTCTAAAACACTTCTATAGAATGATATCTTAGAAAAATCATGTCAACTAAACAGATCGAAACGCCACCTCTGTACTTGAATTTTTTAATTTCGCTCTGGAGATAAAAAGTATTTATATTTGCCAATATGGAAATAGTTTAATACAGGGTGAATGGGAAACAGTCAGTTCGATATGCCTAGTTATATATATATATATATTATATATTATATATATAATATATAATTATATATAAATATATATATATATATATATATATATAATATTATAATATATATATATATATATATATATAGATTTATAATTATATATATATATATATATATATAATATATATTAATATATATATATATATATATATACTACTCTTTTTTCAGAAATTTGCTTAAGTATATTTATTATTCAATATAATAAAAAAGTTTTATAATTCAATAGAAAAATAAAAATAAATTAATCCTCAGAATAATCATGTCAACTAAACCAAATCGAAAACAACCTCATGTACTTGAATATTTTATTCGCAATCAGAAGATAGTAACTCTAACATTTGCCAATATGAAAATAACGTAAATAAGTTGATAGGAAATAGTCAGTTTGATCAATTGCTTAAAAAAAGAGTTTACCGAGAACCAACAGTTACTCATTTTGGGGTCATAACATAAATACATCTTCTTACTGTCTTAAATTTAATGCAACTTTAAAAAAACGCTCTCATCGCAGATTGCCCATTGCTGCAATTGTTAATAAGAAAGGTGAAGCTAGCTGTTCTGGGTAAACCTTTATTTTCAAAAACTCAGACTAAAGTGAATACTATTTTCAATTGTCAAAAACTTGTTATGTCTATGTCGAGTGAAAAATTTAAAATATAATTGATTATAATGGTTGTTAAAGATAGTGACCCATTAGTTTTTTTTTTTTTGCAAGATCAGGATTTCAAGCATTGTGTGGAGACATGATTTAGAAACTGGGAAGTCCTTTAGAACCTGGAAAATATTATTCGTAAAACAGTTGTAGCAGAAGCGGATAAACACTAAAAAAAAAAAAATAAAAATATGCTTAAAGGGATGCCTTCGGGCATTTTAAAAAATGGAGAATGCTTGCACAAGGGCAAGCTAAATTTATTTTGCTATTAACATTAACATATGTGGACGAAAAATAAAACAATATTACTCTAAAAAACGTTAGCAGTAAGAGATAACCTACCAATCGCAAAGCATTTCGCTTCAATATATCCAAGAAACTTTATTTACGGTTTTAAAAGAAATTCGAAATAATAAGATGCAAGTAATTAGTTTTAGTTACGGATAACGCATCAAACATGATCAGTATGATTGAAAAACTAAATAAGGGCAATGAGGATGATGAACAGGAAGCTGGTAAATGGGATACTGATTTTATTGAATGTCAAAACGAAAAAGTAATAGTTGTTTTCAGAATTATCTTGATAAAACTATGAATAAGACAGTTCCGATAACGTTAACATGGCACACATGAGGTGTGGAGTTCAGAGTTCATACTTTACGTTAGCAGTGCGATTGTCTCAGCAATATTACTCATAAAGCAAATCTTATAAGCAAGGCAAAGACAATAGCAAAAGCTGCCACGTACCCCCAAATTAATGAAAGTTCTAAGCATAAGTTGTAAAGTGGGCCATCTTCTTAGATCAAGAGATAAGATGGGGAAGTACAACATGTCTTATGCTCGAAAAGCTTCTGAAACTAAAAGACTATATTAGTTATGATGGCTGCCGGTATCTCCTGAACTTTTTCTCACTCCGATAGTCCGTTGTAATATATTAAAACAACCCATACTTTACAACCAAATATATTTAAATAGAAACTTGGAACTGCGGAAAATTTTATAGAAGAAGAGATCTAAGCAAAATGACAATAAAATATTTCATGGGAAAACGTAAGAAGAATAAAGAATGTTAACTGAGAACAAAATATTTTTGTCGCCCATACTTTGTTGATCCACAGTTCAGAATCTTCCTCAGACCTGAAGATCTGATATTGGAAGCTAGGATTTGCTCTTTGTGAACTAGGACATTAAAATGAATAACATTATCAAAACAGAATCTGGGTCGGAAGTCAGATGGTTCAGGTATTTTCAGGAATCCTCCTTGTAGGTTCTTGTCAGATAAAAATGAGAAGTCAAATTTCAACAAACAATGGGACAAAACCGTGGGCAATGCAGAAAAAGCTAATTGGAAAAAAGAAAAATCCTACCATTAAAAGTATTTTATTTTCAACCTACAAAAATCCTCTAAAAAATTAACCAAAAAGTAGATTCCATAGTATAGGATTTGATATCTGAAAATCGACCGGAATTAAGTTTAACTCTTAAAGAGGCAATCCTAGCTATCCTAAAAATTGTGCAAGATCGATTTACACAATAACAAAACTTTGCCTCCTGTAGTCATGTGAATGTTGGACTTATTTTTGCTTTAAATAATAATAAAAACGGATCTAAGGACATCGTTATAAGAGGATTTTTAAAAAAAAAAGTTTTATTTAAAAAAAAAATTGTTTTGAAAGAATTATATTAAATATCTCAACTAAATTTACGAGTGAAATTTAAATTTAGGCAGAAAAGTGAAAACAATATAATATAATATATTATATACTATATATATATTATATATAATATATATATATATATATATTTTATATATATATATATATATATATATATATATATATATATATATTATATATATATATACTTTTTTGCTTTTTATAATAAAAAATCTGTTTTGAAAAAAATTATATTACATATGTTCAGGCAACTCATAGTTCAAAGGGGAATTATTTTAAACT
>JABUQX010024071.1:12500-16097 GCA_015478945.1 Trachelipus rathkii
TTATTCATATATTCATGTATATTCAGGCTTAGAGGTAGAGCCCTCGTCAAGCAAGCGAAGGGAAAATATTAGAGACTTGTCGGGGCGGGAGAATGTGAACTATTGGAACTATTCTTGATGGGTTCCACTGACAGGGCATAAAGTCCACCTTACTTTACCACCTTACTAGGGGAGATAGGTATGTATGAACTATTTTATATATTAAATGTTATCTAATTTGACAAATTATTATTATTAAAAATAATATAATCATTAGCTTTCGAAACCGCTCAGAACGAATTAAAAATATAAATGATATAGCACTAGTTAATATCATGAAAATATCTCTCAAGTCAATTTATCTTAATTTCTAAATTTTATTTTCATATATAATAAAAGGATAATGAGAATGTGACCTTAAAAATTCCTATTTTTTATTTATACGAATTATGTACCAATTATTTATTTAGTGCTGTTACCAAAATTAATAAAATTCGGAGTCCAAGAAAAGGTTTATAATGACATCAGTTATATAATTGATGTCATTATAAACCTTTTATATAATTATATATGCGGGTAGATATACTTCTTTCATTTTCTTTCTACCTTGACATTTGTTTATCCGACCCTGTTATAGACTAGTCACAAACTTATATAATTTCTAAATTATATATTTTCATACGATCATAAAAGGATAATGAAAATGTGTAAGAATTAGAGTTATTTAAGAATTAAGATCCTATCACAATAATTATATATAAGAAGTAATCAGAGATATTTGTTAAGTCTGGGAGCCGTGACTGGTTAAGGCCATGCCAACCGAACCATACGCTCATAAAGTATAAGATATGCAACGAATATAATAGAAGTAATAAAATATAATATTTTTTGTTCTCTATAATATTTCACGGTTTTAGGGAAAAACTTTCCACCCCCCTCTGTTCAATATCTTAAAGAATTACATAAAATGTACTACTTTTGATTATAGAAATGGTATGAAATTAAAGATTTTCCATATTTTTATTGTTACTTTTAACTTATCATAATCTCTTATAATAAGTATATAATATTTGTAATATATATATAATATATATATATATATATATATAATATATATTAAACATAATATAATAATATATATTATATGTTAATTTAACAAATATAATATTAATATAGTATATGTCTTTGCTAGCCCCAAAACTAGTAGTGAAAACATTAAAAGAGGTGGGAAAATAAAAATTAATAAATTAATATGATTTATTAAGTAAGTTAGAGTGTAAACGGAGGATTTATATGTATTTTAGTGAATGTTCAGTATATTGTTGTTATCTAATTATAGTAAATTGCTGCAAACTAGAAGAAATTTTGCCTCTCTAATTTCGTCTCGAATAATATCAGTATGGCTAGACGTTTTTTTCTACTCCTAATCCTAATATTGCATTTCTTCCGCTATTATCCTTATATTATTATGGACTGAGAGATAATTGTTTATTATTATATCCAGTGAGAAATAAAGAATTTCTGCCATTACTGATAAAAAAGAATAGAGAGAGCAATTACATACAGAGAGAGAGTGAGAACTGAATTTTGAGTTTGTGCTTTTGTTCGCATATTATATTTTTTATAAAAATATGATCAAACAAAACAAGCATTTTGTTTCATATTTTCTATAATGAAGTATTATTTTTTTTTTAACTTTGTATATTTATAACTCATGTTTAGCAGAGACATCCTCCGTCTAAAATAGCTATTCACAGTATATAATACATTTCATTAGGCTTAATAATATTAGCGTGCATCATGAATACACACACATACCTTCGTTAATACGAATACACATACACATAAATACGTTATCAAAACAGTATTGAAAATCCATAATATTGATACTCCTATTATTTGTGCTCTATGTATAAAGAAAAAATTCAAAAAATCACCAAAATTGCCATCCCTGTTCGAGAGAGAAAGCATATTGATGTAGGAATAATGGAACCATCAAGTAAGTATATATTCTCGATGACAAGGTATCAAGCTACAGTACAACTATGATTTTGAATTTGTTTGGTTAAGGAGCCTTAAAGTATTTTCAACAAGAACCGATTATGAACGTCATAATTATTAGATGACGGCCGTAAATCGGCGACTAATAGAAGTCGAAGCGTCTAAGAGTGCAAATTCTGACCAACTATAAACAAAGTTTTTTTGATTACATACATTATTACTTAATTTTTCATATGAATTTTGATTTGTTAGATTTTTCGCACTTAGACCTTCGAATTATATCAGTTCCCTTCCTGAAACGTAACTATATCGGGTTGAAGCGAATATGTTTAGTTCGTCTACCTAAAAGGTGTCGACGGCGAGCAACAGTTAGGTTGGTATAGGTTCGTTTTTCGTTCCTTTAATAGAAAAGAAGTCACTATATATAGGTTAGGAGAGGACGCGGCGAGCTGTGGGCCTTACGGAATCGCAAAATGCGGCTGAACGGCTTTCGAGTAACCCGATTTTCTGTAAGGCTTAAGTATCTTCAAACCGATTAATGACGTCATATAGTGACGCCTAACGCGGAAACTAATAGACAGATGCGACGGTCTTAAAGTGCAAATATTACATCGATAACTTAAAAAAAGTTTTGTGAATTATTAATTATTATTTTTTTCATGAATGTTTTTAGATTTTTCGTACTTAGCAACTTCGACTTATATCAGTCCCCTTCCTGACGTCACTATTCCGGGTGTGGAACTGATAGTTTACGTCCACCCTTAATAAGGTGGTCGCGCAGAGCACGTGTAGGGTGTCGTTTTTGTGTTCGGTTCCCTGTTCCGAAAAGTCACTATAGTATAGTGCGTCGCCTTACGCGGAATCGCCGAAAAGCGGCCTTGAACGCTTTCGGAGTACCATTTCTCTTCTTTAAGCGCTTTAGTATTTAAACCGATTTGATGACGTTCATATAGTGACGGCCTAATCGGGAACTAATAGAAGTGATAGGTCTAAGTGCAATAATTTTCGAACTGTAAAAAAAATTTTGTGTGAATTATTATTATTATTGTTTTTCTATAATGAATGTTTTTTTTTTTTTTTTTAGATTCGGCCACTTAGAACCTTCGACTTATATCCACGTTCCCTTCCTGACGTCATATCAATTATGAAAAAATCGGGTGAGAGCGATAAGTTTATTCCTCAAAAGGTTAATATAGTTTCTTACAATAGTAATTTCGGTCCCTTTCGAAAAGTGTCACTATAATATAGTTGCGCCTTAACGGAATTGCCAAGAAGCGGCTGAACGGAAATCGCTCTATCTCGAGTACCATTTTCTAAGCTTAACGTATGCTTCAAAACCGATAATGAGTCATATAGTGCCTGCCTAATCGGGAAACTAATAGAAGTCCGCGAAAGGTCCTAAGTGCATACACCATTTTTCGAAACTTAAACAAAAAAAAGACGTTTTGTGAATTTTTTAGTGGATTTCTGGTAAGAATGAAATAGTTGTTGTTTTTCTAAAGATAAAACTTAAATAAAAGAATAACCGACTTATATCAGAAAATTACCATTGACCCTTCCTGCGGTCACTATAATCGGGTTGAAGCGCATGTTTTTATTGTTCCTTCCACTAAAAAG
>JABUQX010024072.1:22500-25000 GCA_015478945.1 Trachelipus rathkii
CACAGCTACTGAAAGAGACGAATTTAATGATCTCTGCGCTGATTCTTTACTGAAAATTAAACTTGAGAAGACTGACTTATCAGTGGCTTCTTTTTGGCTTAGCATACAAAAGTTTCCTTTTGCCATTTTCAACATCATACTTTTGGGAACAAGCTTTCTCTGCAATGGTCACAATAAAATGCAAAACAAGAAATAGATTGTTGAATCTTGAGGAAAATATGCGTGTTGCGTTATCAAACATCAGACCTAACATACAATATTTGTGCTCCAAGCATCAAGCACAAATTTTCCATTAATATTATTAATCGATTCTAAACCGCAAACTCCAGCTTTTAAAACAGGGTATGTTATCTGTATGTGTGTGTACATGTGTGTGTGTGTGTGTTATTATTATTATTATTAGTGGTAATAATATCATAGTAAATAGTCATAGTATGATAGTTCCTACTATTATCATGTAATATGTAATATTAATATTAATAATAATATTTAATAATATTATTATTTATTATTTATTATTATTATTATTTATTATTATTATTATTATTATTATTATTATTATTATTATTATTATTATTATTATTATTATTATTATTATTATTACTATTAATATGTGTGTGTATTAATGTATCAAGTGTGCCTCAAAAATTCCAGAGCCTCAAATAGGGTGCCGCGAATTGCAAAAGGTTGGGAATCACTGTTCTAAGGGGTTATGTGCGCTTTTAAGAGATTCAGAACATCGTTCAACCTTGAGTGGATTATATTTCCTAAATTTAGTTCCGTTTCCCACTTAAAATCTTTCTTAAAAGTGTAAAGTATAAGGAGTTTCGTCTCATCAACTTATGCACAGTTTCTCTTTATCATCTTTTTAACCTTCTAACTACTTTATCGATCTTTTCACAAGCGTGTCCGATCATCGCTCCCTCTCGAGCATCAAGAATGAGCAAGGCGAGACATTTGTATCCTCAATGTTGTTTTCATTATTGGTTTATGCACAAAATTCAATATTTAAATATAATAAAAGCAGAACAAAATTCAGGTATCTGTAAGTATTTGATTATGTTTGAACTCGTTGTTAAGGAAAAATTATATATGATATTATTATATTGGGCAGGCTGAGCCTCAGAGCCTCGTATGACGCTATGTGCAGCGCGAGTAAGTTGTTACATGGCACCGCTCGCGCAGCACGCATTTGGAGCGAGCGCTTCAGCGAGCGGTCTGCCATGCATGTACGCCAACCTGCTGTGCATCTACCCTATGGTATTGTTTAGTTTAAGTTTTCATTTAACTCAATAAATACCTAATGAAAAAATAATTTAACTGCAAGATAAAATAATTTTGAAAATGAAAAAAATCTCATTTAAGTACACAAAATCAACTTTATGAAACTTCACAAATTTAGTTTAAAATAAATAAAATCTCTTATTTCTGATTTTTCCCTCGGATCATAAAATGCATTTCTTAGTTTTATATATATAATATATATATATATATATATATATATATATATATATATATATATATATATATATATATATATATATATATATATATATATATATATATATATATATATATATATATATATATACTGTGGAGAGGTACTCTCTGTGGAAGTGGAAAGAACATCTATACAGAGCTGAACTACAGAGCTGAACTACAAAGTTACTTAATTATTTATTAATTCATTTATATATTTATTTATTGGTTTCATGTATTCCTCTGTGTGTGTGTGTGTGTGTGTGTGTGTGTGTGTGTGTGTGTGTGTGTGTGTGTGTGTGTGTGTTGAGAGAGTGAGGATGATGAGAGAAGAGAGAGAGAGAGAGAGTTTAAATGGTAGTGCTGTATTTATCTCATATAAAATAGAGATCGGTTATAATATATCAGATGCGTTAGTAATGATCTGTTATCAAATGTGAAGCAACTCTAAACGTTTGTCTAGTAATTTATATTTCGACTTGAAGCAAAAATTTTAATGTAAATTTTGGTAGAGGCCAAACATTTTCTATATGAAGTAACCAATGCTGAGTTGCCAAAATTTTAACAAAAGGTTCTCTGCTTTGTCATAAGAGTTATCTACCTGTTCAATTTCCTATTCAATCACACAGGTAAAGAGTTAACTACTAGTTCTGTTTTTTGAAAAAGTATTGCTAATTGTTGTGACGTTTCGATTTTTTTCCGATAATCGGTTTTTTATTTAAATATTTTTTCTACCCGTGTTTGATGACGCAACCATCGTGCCATAATAATGCTTTTGGTTTTAGGCCCGAAAACTAGCTAGGTTGACAGTTAAGTAGACACAGATTTACTGTGTATACTTAACAAAACTTATAATAACCTAAACTTAATGGGTCCTAAACATAATTTTAACCTAAAAAAAATTTGGCTCTTGTCCATTATCTGCTTCCAATTAAGTTTAAGTCAATTTTTTATAACTTACGTTATCGAACAAAATGTACAAGAGCGCGCATGGTGACAGAAGCATGTTTTTTTTAAACAA
>JABUQX010024072.1:30000-31182 GCA_015478945.1 Trachelipus rathkii
TTAAATATTAAAGAAATTAAATTACATCTTATTATAATAACATCCCAATGATTCATTATTGAATGAAATAAAAAGCCGTCATTGAATAGCTGTTATTCAAATGTCAAACCAATATGATTGTTGCAGACACTTTACAACACATGTCAATTAAATTTTGAACGAGAAGAATGTGTGTGAAAATACACCGCGTCAACGTTTTATACCTACAACAGGTGGTTGTATATGAAGGTCAACCGCTTGTTTTTCTTAACATTGGACCCTACCCTTAATAACTGAAATTCAAATTGCACGTACGAAGCAATTATAAAATTAGCGCTCAACATGTCATAATTGATCGTCCCACAAAAACGATACATTTTGCATAGGTTGCAATTTACTTGATTTTAGTCAGTTTTACTTTCGAAGCGTTAGTGTGTAGTCTTTGTATAGTTTTTTCAGAACTCTTGCCTTTATAATTAAATGAATAATCGTAAAAAAAAATATTATAATAATAATAGCATTTAAAATAATTTTAGTAATTTTTTTTTTTTAACACTGGTTAAGTGAAATGAAGTTAAAATTAGACATATTTATAATATAGGTCTATATTATTATTATTATTATTATTATTATTATTATTATTATTATTATTATTATTATTATTATTATTATTATTATTATTATTATTATTATTATTATTATTATTATTATTATTATTATTATTATTTAAGAAAAATATTGATATTTTAATATATTTATTTAGTCTTGGGCAGATCTAATTTTATGTATCGCGATTTTATTTGATATTTAATAATTAATAAAAAATGTGTGCCATATATATATATATATATATATATATATATATATATATATATATATATATATATATATATATATATATATATATATATATATATATATATATTTATAAGAGAGAGAAAGAGAGAGAGAGAGAGAGAGAGAGAGAGAGAGAGAGAGAGAGAGAGAGAGAGAGAGAGAGAGAGAGAGAGAGAGATTAACCTAATATATATAGGCCCTTTATTAAACCAGGGAGCAATAAAAAAAATTAGAATCGGAATGGTTGGTAATGCTATCTGAATTATTTCATTTCAGGTATCTTCTACTGAATGGCACGAAAACGCGAAAGAACCCACGATACGCGGAAACGGTTAAAACACCCGTCTGACTGAACGAAGGCTACCG
>JABUQX010024073.1:0-5000 GCA_015478945.1 Trachelipus rathkii
ATATATATGTTATATAGATATATATATATATATATATATATGTTATATATACATATTAAGTAGTAGCAATGTCTCTGTTATTGTAGCGGCTTCTTTTAGAGCAAGCACCCCATACATATAATAAGAGGATGGCAATTTAGAAATCCATATTTGAAATGATATTTTTATTCAACATAGAAGAGATATTCAAGAAAAGTAAAGTAATAAAGTCCCTTCTGTTGAGAGAGATATTCTCTTCTCAGGCACACCAGGCCAGCCCTTTCCAGCGCAAGCTTCCACCCTTGCCTGACTCTCTTGTTTGCGCGAAAATTTGTAGAATCAAGTCGCAGCTTTTTCTTCCTTTGGAAATTTATCTCTCTTTGCCGGGATTTCTGGAGAGAGTATCTTGAATGAGATTCTTCTGGATGTTCTAAGCCACCTCTGGACCGAATTGAAGAGTATCCTGCGCAAGACGAGCTTATACATTATCTTTGACTTATGCTAAAAATTTTGCTCGCGCAAATCGTAGCATAAGTACGAACATAAATTAAAATTGTTTTACAAAGTTATAATGGAGTGCTACATTACCTCCTGCGCTAAACACGGAGAGAGAAAGATGTTATGTAATAATTATACAAGATATAAAATTAACCTTCATTCAATGTATACATATTTGTGGGCATTTAATAATGCGTACAAACATATAAAACATTTCAATAAGGTGAAAATAATAACTAAAATACATAAAGTTAAAGTACTTTCAAATGCTAGCATATCTAATTATAGAAGTAGACATACAAACATTTGAAGGCAAAAATAGTATACATGAAATATAAAGAATATTCAAATACGAGCATAATTGGTTACATCCGAAGATCTAAACATATATACAAATATTTGAATATAAAAAAAAAATACAAATGTTAATACATAATTCTTGATATGGAACAATTGAGTTTTCAAGCTGGGGCCACATCGACGCCAGGAACCGCTGGAATCCAACGAAAGGTCAAGTATATGCGTTTTAATGTATCCATGATTTGATCACGCGCACATCGTAGTTTCCAAAGTTGTAGTTACGAGAGAAACATTGCTTACATATGTAGAGACGACGTTGCTTGAAACTTAGATTCTTTATTTGAAAATTTCTTCATACATAAGAGGGAGCGGTCACAGAACCATTTAGAATTGAAAAGGAATCAGAGTTCGTAGTGGAATCCAAAATGAAATTCTGCCCATAATCCAAACTTAAAATGATGAAAGAAATCCATACCGTAAAGGAGTTGCATATGTAGAGGTGAAGTTGCTTGAAATTTAGGTCCTTTATTTGAAATGATATTTTTATTCAACATAGAAGAGATATTCAAGAAAAGTAAAGTAATAAAAGTCCCTTCTGTTGAGATACTCTCTTCTCAGGCAAATTGGTAGTCACAGCCCTTTCCAGCGCGTTTTCCACCCTTGCCTCTGACTCTTCGTTTGCGAAAATTTGTGATCGAAATTCAAGTCGTAGCCTTTTCCTTGAAATTTATCTCTCTTGCCGGGAGGATTTCTGGAGAGAGTATCTTGAATGAGATTTTCTTCTGATTCTTAATAATTTGATCTGACTGAAGAGTATCTCAAAAGGACGAGTTTATATATTATTTCATCTTTGACTTATGCTAAAAATTTTGCTCGCGCAAATTTTAAAGAAATATTTACAGAACGTACAGTAAAAATTTTTATAATAAATTTATAATAGAGTACAAGATAGTTATGATAATACTATTTTTGAGTGAAGTTACAATTATATATATATATATATATATATATATATATATATATATATATATATATATATATATATATATATATATAGTTATATATATATATATATATATATATATATATATAAGTATAGGAGAGAGAGAGAGAGAGAGAGAGAGAAAATTTCTATATAGTTTTTCAATAATCGTCATCGTCATCGCCATCGTCATCGTCACCGTCATCGTCATCGTCATCGTCATCATCGTCATGGTCATCGTCATCGTCATCGTCATCGTCATCGCAAAATTTCATAATCGTCCCATTACTAATATATATATATATATATATATATTATGCGCAGAGCAGGCGGAAGTTAGTTAAGAGCGCGTATATATATATATATATATATATAGTAGGTAGTATTAGTATGTTGGTTGTTAAGCAGTTGAGTATATATATATATATATATACAGGTGCTATATATACATAATATATATTATTTATATATATATATATATAAAGAAGAAGCGTATATATATACAGTATATAAAGATAGAAGAAAGGAGCATATTATTGAATTTATTGGTTATATATATATTATTATTAATATATTATATATATATTATTATTATTGGAATATTATTATTATAGGTTATTAGATAGTTATATATGTATATATATTGTTATTATTATTGATAATATATATATTGATAATATTATTATTATTATATGTTATGTTATTGCTATTATTATTATTATTATGGTTGTTATTATTATTAATATAGCTATTATTATATATTATTATGATGTATTATTATTATTAGCAGCTGTTGTTGGTTATTGTTGTTATACATATAGATTGCTATTATTACATATTACATATATTATAAAGATTGGTTGGTTACAGCTGAGCAAGATATATTAATATGGCTGGCTATTACATATTAAGTTATATATTACTACAGCCATATATTATACAGCCATTGGCCACACATGTTGTTGATATGAAGATAGATAGATATTATATTACATACATATTATTATTATTATTACATATAAATTATTATTATTATTATTATTACATATTATTATTATTAAGCATATTATATTATTATTGATATACATATGTTGGTTGAATTTTAGGTTAAATAAATATATATATATAGATGTAAGATTATTATATTATTAATATTATTATATTATTATTATTATTATATTATTATTATTGCCAAGGTTATTATTATTATTATGCAGTATATAAATATATGTTATTGGTTGCTATTATTACATATATATTATTATATTATTATTATTACAGCTATATATTATATTGGCTATTATTGGCTATTATTGGTTATATACATACAGCAATACAGCTGGGCAGTGATAATACAAAGAGCATGTTATTATTGATATTATTGGTTATTATTACTATTATTATTATATATATGTATTATATGTATATATGTTATTATTGGTTATTATTATTATTATTACATATATTATTATTGCTGTTACATATTATTTAAATATAAAGATTTAAATATATATATGTTATATGTATATATTACATATATTATTATTGTTATTATTATTATTATTATATATTATATTATATATATATATACATATTATTGTTATATAAACATATATATTATTATTATTATATTTATATATATATATATATATTATATATATTATTATATATAGTATATTATATTATATGCTATTATTATTATTATATATTAAGTTATTATATTATTATATATATATATTATATTATTATAAACAAACATATATATATATATATTATTACATATATTATATATTATACATAGTTGTATGTTATTATTATTATTATTATTATTATTATTATTATTATATAAAGAGTTTTTATACATACATCTTACATATTCTGTTTATCCTCCTTAAGGCAGTATTTCTCCATATATCTTTTTTGTACAGACAACAAATATAAACATATATATTATTGCGTTATTATATATATTATTAGTTATTATTATTGTTATTATAATATTAGCATGCTTATTGTTAGTCTCTCTTCTTATACATACATATTATTACATATTATTATTAGCCTATTATTATATATTATATTATACAATATTATATTATATATATATATACAATATTGTTATATATATTAAGTTATTATATTATTATTGTTATATATATATATTATTACATATTAAGATAGAGTTAAGAAGAATAGTATATAGTTATTATATATATATGTATATATATATACATATATATATATGTATATTATATATATATATATATATATAGTATGTTAGTATTATATATATATATAATATTATATATATGTATATAGGTGGTGTTAGAATGATGGAGATAGGAAGAGAGTGGAGGGTGCCCACCTATTATATTATATGCCGATGATTTGGTTTTGTGTGACGAATCTCCAGAGTTTGAGAGGATTGGTAGAGAGATTTGATATGGTGTGCAAAAAGAGGTGCTTAAAATGAAACGTAGATAAGAGTAAGGTTATGGTTGTGAGTGAGGACAGTCCTCGGGGCGAAGTTATTTTAGATGGTGAGTAGCTGGAACAAGTGTCTGAGTTTAAAGGTTTTGGAATATGTTGGATTAAAAGAGAACGGATGATGCATAGTGTAGCAGGAAAGTTATGAAAAGTAGGAAGGTGGCTCTTGCAATTAAATTGTTAGTGGATGTAAAGGGTCTAAGTCTTGAGTTCGCTAGGGTCTTACATGGAGGTATGTTATTACCTTTGTTAATGTTTAGTAGTGAGAGTATGGTCTGGAATAAGAGGTATAGATCTCAAGTACAATGTGTTCAGATGGACAATCTTAGGGGAGTGTTAGTTGTGAGAAGAATTGATAATTTGAGGAATGAGCGTATTAGAAAGTTGTGTGTTGTGAAGAAAGGGGTAAATGAGAGAATAAATGAAAGTACGTTCAGATGGTTTGGTCACGTGGAAAGGATGGATGATGGTTGGTTGCTTAAGCGGATATATAGTGATGAGAGTGTTGGGAATCGACCGGCTGGGCGAAAAAGTGAATTGAGTCAGTAAAGGAATGTCTGGGGGAGAGAAGTGCGAGTTTGGCAGATACGAGAAGAAAGTGGTATAATTGGAAAAAAATGGCCTTTTTTTGTGGGGGTATGGTTGTGGCCCACCTCGACCAAGGGATGAACCCACACATTGACAAGATGCCATAGTGAGTATCCATCATGGTCCCGTGAAGCTCTAGGGTTGACTTTCTGATTGCGACGAATTC
>JABUQX010024073.1:12500-17500 GCA_015478945.1 Trachelipus rathkii
ACCATCTGAAAGAAAACGGATTAGTATTTTATTTTATTTATTTATTTATTTGTTTATTTTATTTTTTTATTTTATTTTTTTTTTAAAGCGTTATTTTCTCTTTCTAAGTCTACTAAGTTATAATATATGCGAACGTTCCTTAAATTTTCTAAATGAGGTTTCCCATTTTTTTCGATAAGTACGTTCTGTTTATTAACTTTTATAACTTTAAAAGGGCCGACATAGCGGGGCGCTAATTTGCCGGTATTAAACTGTGTCTGCCGCACCACGACAAATTTTGCCTCATGTAACCCTTTAGGCACAAAGACGTGTCGATTTTTATAATTGGTGTGTGGAGCCAGCGGCTGCGCCAAAAGGGCGGCTAGCTTTTTAACATATGCATTATATTCTATTGGGGCCGTTTCCGAAGCAGGATCCACTAATCCACTAGGTATTGCTATATTTTGGCCAAACATCATGTTTGCGGGACTAAGACCGTTCTTTGTTATCGGCGCGAGTCTCAGAGTGAACAACACCATAGGTAAGAGGCTCGGCCAGTCGGAGGGGCTTAAATCATGTTCCTGCAACATACATCTCAGACAAGCCAGCAAATTCCTATGACTTACCTCCAGGAGGCCATTACATCTTGGGTTTGAGCTACACGTAGTCCGGTGCTCCATTCCCACGGCCCTGCAGACCTCCTCAAACAGGCGACTCGTGAAATTCGCACCTAAATCCGAAATAATTACCTGAGGAATTCCACAGAACGGAAATAACTCGTGAATGAATGCATTCAATATTTCTCCCGAATTTATTTCTTTAAGAGGCACCGCGAACAAGTACTTACTGTAGCGGTCAATTAAGGTAAGTAGGTATTTGTATCCTCTTGCATTAGGTAACTTAAGTATGTCAACATGAACGGCTTGGAACTTCTTTGTTACTTCTTTAAAAACACCGTAATCAGGACTTATGCCTGGTACTGTTTTATTTTTTTGACATGCTGAGCACGTGCGGATAAACTGTTTTATTTTTTTATGCATGTGCTGAAACACAAATTCATTTTTTATGCTCAGGAGGGTTTTATTCACACCCAAGTGTCCTTTATTGTGGTATTCGCTAATTACCTTCTGCACACTATTTTCAGGCACAAAAACGCGCGCATAGTTTAAAGATACATCGACAATTAATTCTATCTCCTTTCCGTCATAAAAGAATTTCTGTTTTATTAACTTCAAAGTAGTTTTCTCTTTCTTCGCCATCAGATCGCTCAGGTACTTATCAGAATGTTGGTGTAGTCTAATTTCTTCAAAGTCCAAATCTCGTTTGAAATGCGAGACTAATATCTTTGCATTTTTATCAAACGTTGTTACTAAATTTATTTTTGCAATTTCCAATATGGCCGCTTCAGTGCGACTGCTATTTTCATTTCGACAAGACAGATCTATCGGTGCACATTCATTCATTACCAAGTTAATAGCACCTACGTCAGTCGCTATAGTATTCTCAGCCGATTGCTCATTGGCCGTCGTGAATCGGTGGGCGGAGTCACAGACTACACTATTTGAACCTGCATCTTCTCCTACCTCATCTTGGTTAATATTATTAGCAAGTAAATATTTTAATAACGCATTTTGATTTTCGGTAATTAACTCCATCGTGATATTAAAAGTACTCAAAATAGCGAGTTCCCTTAATTC
This sequence comes from Trachelipus rathkii, assembly GCA_015478945.1. Taxonomy (NCBI): domain Eukaryota; kingdom Metazoa; phylum Arthropoda; class Malacostraca; order Isopoda; family Trachelipodidae; genus Trachelipus; species Trachelipus rathkii. The sequence goes on from JABUQX010024073.1 coordinate 14,177, forward strand.
CCTAGCATTATAATTTTGTACATCATTAGCATGATTTATTTTATATACAAACGCCCGTGAACACGTACAGATACGCACATGCTTTCCCGCTAAAATTGACCCATATTTCTTGAATAATTTCGTTAACCCCAATAAAAGCTTATTTACTGGCAAATATCGTTTTTCTGTTGTATTAAAAGACCCACTATAAAAAGCAAAAGGAGTCCCATTCTCATCGTCAGACATAATTACCGTATTAAAAGCTTTATGATTTGCATAAATGTACACTTTGAGAGGCGCATCAACTGCTGGAAACCTGAGCCGAGAGGCGTGACGAATCGCTTGTTTTATATCTACAAAAGACTTCTCAGCCTCGGGAGACCACGTGATTTTTTTATTAGAGCTATTTTTTCCCTTTAAATAACTATACAAAGGCAGAGTTAGATTTGTAAAACACGGTATATTTTGGCGATAAAATGAAATTCTGCCAACAAACGAACGCACTTCTTTTATGGTTAACGGTCGAGGAACATTAATTATTTCCTTAACTTTTTCAGATAATGGTGCAAGCCCTTCTTCCGTCAAGTCAAAACCCAAATAACTTAACCTTTTTACCCCAAATTCGCATTTTTTTTTATTTAAACAAATTTTAAAATAATTTAATCTCTCAAATACTTGTTTAAGTACCACCACGTGGTCTGCTAAATCTTTGGTTCCTATCAAAATATCGTCTAAATACACGTGTACACCGGGAATGCCTTGAAGTAATATAGTTAAAAATCTCATGAAACATGAACTCGAATTTTTAAATCCCATCGGTAATTGTCTAAAAGAAAAATTGCCGATCATTGTACTAATAGTAAAATAATGTTGATCGGCTTCTGCCAAAGGCAGGAGATAGTACGCGTTCGTGACGTCAAGTTTACTTAATACCTTTGTCCCATGAAGCCCACTAAATATATCATTTATATTCGGCATAGCAAATACATCATTTTTCGCCACGGAATTAAGCTTTCTAAAATCACACACGATTCGTACCCCTCCCCCATTTTTTTCTAAAACGCTGATAGGAAAACTCCATTGAGATGGTGCCCTCTTTAAAACTTTCGCTTTTACTAAATTTAATAGCTCCCTCTTTGTTTGTTCGAATAATTTATGAGGAATACGACGAGGTTTAAGTTTTTATGGGAGCTCCGCTTATATTAGTTTTATAAGGAAAAAGTGACGCTAATTCCCTCAAGATAGCAGTTGGAATGCTCGTCTCCTCTCCCCCACGTAAAGCACAAGTATCCCCCCCCCATTTCTATTCTTAAGTTTCGACCCCGCGTTCCCCCCCCCAGATTCTCTGAACAAGTCATCCCACGCTTTAAGTTGCTCTTCCCGAACCTTAAAATTTTCCGGTAAATATGCATTTATAAATAAATGTTTAAATTCAAATACCAGATTATTAACTATAGGTATATCACTAAAAAGTTCATTATGATCTACAGAAGAAGAAAATTGAGAGAGAGTATGAATAAAAGCCTTATCTCTACAAATTGTTTTATCACACAAATTTATACATTCCTTGCTCTGAGTATCAGTTAACATATCTGTTTCAAAATTAATATTAAACGAAAATTTTTTTAAAAACGGCATTCCTAATATGCAAATTGGCAATTTAGTTGTTAAAAATTCTACATCATAAGTTCTCTTTAAACCAAAATCAATTGTAACAATTTCGCGTGAGTATATGTCAATTACGGTATCATTGGCTGCTTTAATTTGACCAATAATCGATATATTATTTTCTCCTTCCATAGGGAGTAAATTGATCTCACTACCACAATCTAAAATGAAGACTCTCATTCAGGTCTCCATCCATAGGGAGTAAATTGATCTCACTACCACTATCTAAAATAAAGACTCTTTTTGATATTCTATCCATAATAGTATAAAGTTTATAATCTCTTACATTATTTAATACAGACATATTATTTATGACCGGACTTTCTCCTGTGGGAGCATCCGTCGTTAACATATCTTGTGCGCCGGTAGAGGCCAACGCGGGTATCGTATGGGTTACATCGATACTCTCATCAATATTCGGGATACTCAGAGCCTCGTTGTAAGGAGAATGACCTCCTTGTACATGCCATAGAGCGCTTTGCTCGATACTCTTAAAATTACTCAAAGCTACAGTATTACCTATTATTATTATTTATTATTTATTATTATTATTATTAATTATTATTATTAATTATTATTTATTTTAAATTATTATTCATTATTACTATTTTATTATTATTATTATTATTATTATTATTATTATTATTCCCATTAGAATACCAAACATACCTATTATTATATTTATTATTATTATAATTATTAAACCTACTATTAGACGTATGCAAATTATTTACTTCAGCAAAATCCCCATAATTAAAAATACGATAATTTTCATCTAAAATATTCACCTCCCCCTCTAACTCCTGTTCGAGGGGGGATCTGATGCGTTTCCCTGTCTTCTTTGGGGATGTGACTCATGGGCTGGCCGACTTTCTCCATTTGGCGGGAATACCAAAGAATACATAGGACAAAATTCCGAATGACAGGTGTAACTTCTATGTAAAAATCTGGAGTGTGGTTTACATAACTCGCCTAACAACTCCGCATTTACAGTGTTGCCTTGTTTACGTTCTCTAGGAGCATTTCTTCTATTTTGAAATGAAGGTTGTTCTTCTGTACGAGTCGGTTTGGCAGCGGCCTCACTCAGCTGTCCTGCGACTTTGGTGAGAGACTTGAGAAGCCCTTTCATCTCTCGAAAGAACTCTCTGTTTACTTTAGCCTCTTCTGAAACTGGGGAATTGTTGTTGTTGTTTGTATTTCGACTTTCCTCATGTGATCCTCTCTCGTGTGTTGGGAACTGTTCTCCTTGAAGATGATTTACCGCCCCCCAATATTCTCTCCCTCTTCTTTCATGGGGGGTTTCGTAGTCGTTCCTATAAAAGTTCTTATATAAGTTATCTGCTACTTTTGTAATTTTTTCAAGACTGCTATCGTCTGCCAGGGTCATTAAACTTTCTTGTATGCGAGATGGAAGCTCATTAATAAACAACTCATGAACAAACGGAGCACTGTTTTCAGCAAGCAGATCGAATCCTATTCTTCCCATAACATCACGAACTCTTGCTAAGTAAACTGAAGGAAGTTCTTCTTTTTTTCTTCCTTTTTTGAAAATTTCCCTAATTTGACTCCTCAGGTTGGGAGCGTAAGCTTCCTCGATCGAGGCAATTAACTTTTGAAAGCAATCTCCCCCCAATGGAAATTTGATGGTTGCTACAATATCATGTGGAAGGACGGATG
>JABUQX010024074.1:0-2500 GCA_015478945.1 Trachelipus rathkii
GGGAGCGATGAACAAGTTCTGTCGAGTAGTCGTCACTATAGCTTGCATTATGTGCTGCGCACGACTCATGTTAGTAATATATTCTTCGTTGTGTTCTTAAAGGTATATCAGGAGGTCAACAAAGACGGTCTGCAGGAAATGGAGTAACGCTGTCCTTCAAATTTCCCTCGAGAACTAAGGCCCGGATAATCCTACTTAATTGAGTATACCACATACCAAAACGTTGACTGAGTTTGAGACCTGGTGATGGCTAGTGAATGTTAGACGGGGGTTTGTTTCCGCCCAATGTCTGAAGTTCCACCTGTTATACATACCGTTATTGGTAAAACGAGATTCATCGGTCCATAAGATATTTTCCAATAAGTCCGGTACATCCATTAGAAGGCAATCAATGACAGCTAGGAATCCCAGCCGCCCTTTTTGGTCTCCACGATGCAAACCATGCACATTGTATGGCCTATATGGATACATGTTGTATGCAACACGAATCCGTCGTATGGTTTCCTTCGATATTCCCAAGACCGAACTAGCCTGCCGTAATGAGGACGTTGGATTTTTATGGGTGTATAGCAGAACGTCCAGTTCGACGTCGAATGTACGGACACGACCCCCCTCCCGTATGTGATGAGGGGGTTGAACTAACGACCCTGTACCTTGAAACCGTCTGTAAACTCTATGGAATACCATGTGGCTCGGCGGTCGTCGATGTGGATAACGTTGTCCATATTCTGCAGCAGCTCTGCGAGCATTCCCGTTTTGCGTAATGTACACCTCCAACATGTCACGCTTTTCGTCCTGCGTATACTGGTCACGTGGCATGTTCCAAATGTATGGCTCTGACTAAACAAACCACTCTGAAGTTATACGTTTCACTACACTTTATTACGCATAATTCATAGGTTATGACATAACCTCCATATGATAGCTGTTAGTTGGTTGTACACATTCACATGGCCGTATTTATTAGGCTACATAGTACATATCAATGTAATCTAAAAGGGTATGCATTAGGTATTTTAATTTAATTCCTTTGTTAGCTGTATCGATATTTTTAAATACTATTGGATATACCTATTGTATTTAACCTAATTATTTCATATTGACACGTTTCGGCTTTTGTAGACATATGATGTCTACGGATGACGTCTAGTTGTTTATGGGTACATTGCGGGGAAACGAACAACCGTATCAAATAATGTCGAGAGGAAGAGCCCACCTCAATTTTTTATGTGCAATTCACAGAAGCCATAAAAAATTATGTCATCCTCAATTTCGACACTCGCTATTTGTGCGCGTTTTTCCGTATTGCGCTGCGCAGACACCAACGTAACATATCCCATCCTCCTTAATGAATTAAATATTCGAACTTATATATTCTTACTAGGGATGGGCCGGATATCCGGCAACTATCCGGTATCCGGCCTATCCGGCCAAGTTTTTGACTATCCGGTATCCGGCCGGATATCATTGTTATCCGGCCGGATAACCGGATAATTACTTCCCTAGTAGGTTCTTCCTCGTTGGGGAAATATTCAAAATAATTTGAAAATATATATATATATATATATATATATATATATATATATATATATATATATATATATATATATATATATATATATATATATATATATATAATATATATAATTTCTATATTTATATATATATATATATATATATATATATATATATATATATATATTATATTATTTTATTCATCATTTATGTTTACTGTACAATACATTTTATCTGAAATTTGGTGGCGACACGTTTCATAAATTATATTCATTATAACCTAAGCTTAAGAAAATTTGTATAAAAGAAAAAGAATAAAAAATTGTTGATTTCAAACTTTTATTCATGCATTTAAGCCTTTCAGTTTTTGTTAATTATTACTTATTTACAAAAACTTTAATAAAATACCGAATGCAAAAAATACCGATTTTTCGGTGTTGCTGCCAGAGGTACAAAGATGGCCAACGTGTAAAAATTTGTGGACTATAAATTTTGGCATTCCACTGAAATTCAACAATTTTTTTTGGTAGTCCTCTAATTGCGGAATTAAATTGCGGAATGATATAGCCATTCCGCTAACTGGCAATTCCGCACATTTTTCAAAATTAATCGCAATCCTCTTTTCCAATTTTTTCAGCCATTTTATTTTTGCTATTCCGCAATTGCGAAATTGCGGACTTAATTGCGGAACGGCCACCTCTGATATATATATATATATATATATATATATATATATATATATATATATATATTAATTAAAAAATTAGAATATACATAAATATATATATATAATATATATTAATATATATATATAATATACTATATATATTATATATACATATTATATATATATATATATACAGGGTGTCTCACGAGTTATGTTACAGCGGTGTATCACCGTACGGGATGTTTAAGTATGAAAATGTGTAAGAATATAAGTTCAATTATTTAATTCATTAAGGAGGATGGGATATGCTAACGTTGG
>JABUQX010024074.1:7500-25000 GCA_015478945.1 Trachelipus rathkii
AATAAATAAATTGATGTCCCTCAACGAGTTGTATTCTGCTTCTGTTAATGGAAACTGCTCTCGAAACAAAAATATTTTAAGTGCATAAATGGCTTTTGCCATCCATCGGGCGTGACTGAATGCTCCAGGAGCCCTAAATTTTACATTCTCCGGAGAGACTTTTCCCATGAAAATCAAACATAGGTTGAGTAGTTCTAGATAATCATCTCTTGGGTGATGTTCTTGTAGCTCACTTTGCAGAAAGCTCCCTACTTCATCTTGATATTTTAATAGGGTATGTTGAATTATCTGGTCCACAATTCCTACTTTGTACTGAGTCTGGTCTATATTAGACCAAGAGACCTGGAATCTCTTGAATATTTCTGGTTGAGGACCAGTGGTTAACCCCATTTTGCAATCGAAAAGTGCTTTTAGGATCACCTCCAAAATATGATGGCGACAGGCCAAATATAACAGGTCTTTTCCTAATGCTTTCTCCAGCAGAGTACAGGCTCCCTTACCATGACCCGTGTTTGACGGTGTAGTGTCGAAACACATTGCTATTACATTTTCCGCTAGCCCCCAGTCTTTTAAACTTTCAGCTACAGCTTTTGACTGGGAATATCCTGTACTATTCTCTAAAGCTGGTACCCCTAAAAGCTGCTCCTCTTCTCCATTGCTCACAAGAATGGCCAACCTCTCTACATTTTCTTTCTTGAGGATGTTTGGTAACATCTTACCATCCCAGTGTACAACTGTTCCCTCCAATTTCTTATTTTGAAATTTATTTTTTATTTTATCTGCTCTTTGTTGCCTGAATGAATTTCTACGTCTTCTAATAGTGCTGCAACTCAGAATTATTTCTTCAGTGCTAACATCTAACGCCTCAGCTGTTTTGCAGCAACATGGATAGTTTTTCAGTGACAACTTGAGTTCCACTGCGTTGTCTTTTTCTTTTGGTGACAGAAGCACATGCCTCAACATCAGCCTGGTTTCCTGATTCCGGAAGATCTTCACTGTCCAAAACAGGAGAGTATAATGTGTCCATCGGTTCTTCTTCTGATAGTTCTGAATCAGAGCTCGAATAAAGCTCTATTTGTTCTTCATCTGTGGAAGAGAAGAGAGAAAAAAAATTAGTATTAAATGAGATAATCTTTTTTCGTTCATTCTGTGAAAGAGAGTTGAACTTCGTCACAGACAAAAGATGAGTATTTGAGTAATAATAATAATGAAAAATTATTTAAAAATTAAAAAAAAAATAATTACGTTTTCTTGGGTTTGCTGTAGTAGATTGTTCTTTTCTCTTAGCTTCCTCCAATCTGGCTTTCCTGTCAGCTTTCCTTTCTTCAAGCCTTGCCAACTTTAAATCAACACCAGCCATGCAGCCTGGACGTCCTTTCTGTCGTTGTAATTCGAGAAATTGAATATCTTCTGTTTTAGTCATTTGTGATACAGCATCTGCAGCAGCAATGTCAAATAGATCTTCTAGCTTAGATTTAAATGCAAGTTCACGTTCTTCTTGAATTTTGGATTTCCGTGAAGAGCTCTTTTGTATATTTGACCATTCTTTATACAATTTTTCCACTTTATTGATGGCATGTTTAGCCATTTGAGTTGGTATTTTAGCTTTCGCCCAGAATAATGTGACCTCTCTTAAGGTTAGGTTCGCAGCTTCTCTGAAGTTCAAACCAACTTGATGCATATTGTAAAATTTTAACTTCAAAACTTGGCCATTTGATGGAAGTTTACTTCCTGTTATTTGATGAGAAGGATATCCAACTAAATAAATTTTGGTTTGGTCACGAACACGAACACCGGTTGAAAAAAATAAAATAAATATTCATAATAATACAAATTAAAAATCTGTTGGAAATTAATAAACTGGGTAACAATCTGAAAATACAATGCAAATTATTTTCATACACTTTCGGATTGAAATCTTGGTAATAATAAAAAAGAAAAACAACAAAAAACAGATGCCTTATTTAGCCTACATGACCTGAAATAGACCTGACATTTCAGGTATATCTGCTGAACTATAATACCTAGAGCAAAAAGTAGGTGCTCACTTTAAAGCTAATATTATCAGCTTTAAAATGAGCCCTTATTTTCCTTCCTCCCTATTACGGTTGTCCAGCAAACGCTAAAAATGTGCAAATTTTGGTCAAAAAATGCAATTTTCCCAAACTTTAGGCCAAATGCGGGACGGGTTAACCACCTTCGATCGAGCTGAAACTTTTAGGGGATCCTTTTTTTACTAATGTGCACACTTTTGGCCAATGGCCCGATAGAAAAGTCCCAAAAATTTTTTTTTTACTATATAAGATATATATATATATATATATATATATATATATATATATATATATATATATATATATATATATATATATATATATATATATATATATATATATATATATATATATATAATATATATATATTATATATATATTTATATATATATTATATATATATATATATATATATATATATATATATATATATATTATATATATATATACTATATTTTTATATATATATATATATATGTAATATATATATATATATATATATATATATATATATATATATATGGTTGGGATTAAAAAAAACGTGTTCATCTTTTAAAAAAAAACAAAGGCCAAAATGTTTTTTTTTTTTTTGTTCTTTTTTTAAATTACTTTTTTCATGTATATCAAGTCGTTTTAGGGTATTTAACATTAAAATACAGTAAATACAATATGGTAAAAGAGGTATGCAATATATAAAGTAGAGTTTAGTACTTAGTAAAGTTTTATTAGTGCTCTAGGGCAGTGGTTCCCAATCTTTTTCTAGTGGCGCACCCCCAAAAATAAAAAATAGATTCCATGCACCCCTATCCTTTCACAATATATATATATATATATATATATATATATATATATATATATATATATATATATACAGCTAGAATTATATACATTATATAATCCACGCATATAGTTAAAGAGAAAAACAATATATTAGAATTCTATTTTAAAGTTTGTATAATAAAAGTAGGTTGAAGGGCAACTGCGCCACCTGTTGTTAAGCCCTGAATATTATTATAGTATATAGTATGATGTACAGTATTAGTCGAGAGAGTCTGACGTTGGTTTTCGTGTGAGAGAGACGTGTACAGAAACTGCTGCTACGCAGAAAGTGCTATTCGTGTTTTTAGCTTTCTAAGAGTTGATCCAATGTTTTAAGACAACTCACGTGATATTATATTTTCAAGTGAAATAATTTATTATAAAAGTGAAGCCATTCCTATTTATATTTCGTATTGAATCTATGCTTAAGATAAGCTACTATTCTCCTCTGGTCGTTGAAGAGACCGCATCATTGTTTTACTCATTCTACTGTCGCAGAATACAGTAAGTTTATTTATTCCATATCACATTGTATGATATATATTCTACAAGAAGATATTTCACTGTTATACTCTACAAGATTTAAATGTTTATGCAAAGACTATTTTGTGCAGCATCGCATATCTATGTTCAAGATTATTTTAATATGTCAAGTTGTTTATCTCTCTCTCTCTCTCACAAGTGTATTTAATGTTCCACGAAACCACGCTCTCTCAAAGATTTATTACAGACTCGATTTCTATTTAAATGCTCAAATATATTTGTATTATATTTTAAGAAGACTTATTATTGTAAATAAAGTTGACAACCTCTGCTACGCATTTCTGTTGTTAAGGATAAAGATATTATTTACTGAACTATTTTATTAAAGGAATGTGACTTCTATATTCTACATTATTATTTCACAAGGATATATATATATATATAAATATATAAATATATAAGATATACTATTAAAGATTAATCTTATATGTGCATCGTCTCATTCAAGCCTCTTCTTCATTTCCAAGTGACCAATTGTAGATAGAGTTGACAGCCACTGATGAGTCCTCATCCTGTCTAGTAAAGCAATCTTCGGGAAGTTTTGATTTGTCTATTTCTTAGTGCACACGGGGTATAAACCCAATCAACGCAAGTACCTGTATGAAAGGAAAGTTGATTACAAAACACTTGCGTAAGAAATAGAATGGCGACCGTTTAAACAGGACCTTCTAGCATCGTTTACACTGAAAATCTTTTATATTATCTACAATATACTTCAAGATTATAGAGGCGACTTTACTCTACATTGGTCTGAAGATATTCTTTTATGCTACAAAGAGCATTGAGGAAGCATTTCAATTTTTCAAAAGGATCATTTTCGGGGAGCAGAAGTATACAAGTTGCGAATCATATTTTCCATTCCTCAACGGATCCATCATTCTCGGAGCAGATTTAGATGTCTTTGAGAAAAAAATTAATCTGGTATTATATTATTAGGAACTAAAGAAATGTCTTCAGGTACTGTTCGTATGTATATAAAATACGAATACTGTAAGTAAAATAATTTCTTTTTCATATTTCTTATGTAAAATATATTTTTTTAATATTTTCATAAAAATAGCCATTTGTCATTTGGGTTCAATCCTCGCCTGTTATAAGTAATATATATACGATATTTGCTTAATTCTGATTGGAAGCGGCACCTGTGGACGTAGTGACGTAATCAAAGTTGTGTAGCCTCGCGTTGCTGAAACATAGATTCCTTGTTTCAATATTTCACTCACATTGTTAAAAATATATTTTAACATATTTTTTTTTATATAACTTTTTATTACTTGAACAATAAATATATTATTATATATAGATGGTATATATATAATTATATAGTATAAAATACTTTAATATTTATTTTTGTATATTCATAGAATATAGAATATTCTAGATTCTTAATCGTTCAAAATAGGCTGTTGGAGGCTAGTTTTTGTATGTAATAACGGGGTTCATTTTATAATAGTAAAGATACTATATACGGGTTCATTGGGCTGCATACCAGATATTTCCAGTTTATACGCAGTTATACGAGACTTGTATTATAACTGTAAAATTTTGTCGTCTGCTTATTTACTTATTAACAGATGTTTTTAAAATGTTCTGAAATGCAACTAGAATAAATATTGATATAAATATTTATTGAAATTTATATATTTTACATATATGTCATATATTTTATGAACATATATCATACTGTATAGTTTGTGTATCACCTGTACGAATGTGAGAGGCTTATGCGTAATAGTTTCTTTCTATATTAAAATCCTTACATTGACGTGTTATCAACTGCAAATAAAATTTTGCAGGAAAAACTAAAAATATTTCTTCTTCCTCATTTCCTCTCCTACTGTTTGCGAGAGAAATTCCAGTTTGCAGCGAAAAAGTATTTTTTGTATGAAAATTTTTCCACTCAAAATAAAAATTTTATTTATCCATTTGTTTTCACAAATTTATTGTAGCCATAAAGGTGACTTGTATGAAGTGTGCTATCTGAATGAAATCTGGGATATTTTAAATTTGCGTGGAGGTCAAGTACAAGCTCAAGTACAAGTACTAAATAATTTTATATATATATATATATATATATATATATATATATATATATATATATATATATATATATATATATATATATATTGGTTCTCAGTATAAACATATTGTTTTGTTTATACATATTTATTTACATGTATATTAATGTTCTTTATTGTTTTTGAGGTACCTGTCAAAAGAAGAGATTGCATCCTTCCAGCGAAATCCACAATTTCAGATTTTCCAATGATCAGAGATAGTACATAAAAATCGAAAAGAAGTTTTCCTCTGCTGCATCGGAACGAGGATATAAGGCACTGTTTTTAGGGGAGTTTTTCCTAAATATAAAGAGTGAATTTAATATATTTTTTTTTTTATACATAATAAAAGATTATTTTTTTTTTTTACTATGATATTTTAATATTTATTAATTGAAGGCAAACGTCCTTTCATTTATTTACTAATTTATGTCCAGAAGTATCATTGAAGCAACTGCCAGAAAGTGTACGCCAGAGTAAGTTTTTTGCAATTCGCAATTCTTACGTGGTTATTCTTATTGTATTATTCCTTCTATTTTCTGCTGTTGTGGGTAATTTTTATCGTGTTTTTGGAATATAGGGTTTAATATTTCTGGGCGTAATATTATTTCATTCATTTTTAATCTCTGATTACATAGAGGTGCAACATTGCAAAGTATTCCTCAACCACGGGGGATTATTCAAGGCCTGGTTGAGCCAAAGCAAATTCCCTCGTTTGACCCGCCTTTGCCTGCAAGAGATAGCTCACGCCATGTTTACTGTGGGAGAGCGTGAGAATTTCGATCCAATTTAAATAATAATCATCTGCGATGAATTTACTACACCAATATAGAGATATATTATATTCTTCAAATCTGGAGAGCGTAATACGTTGATACTGTGAACACCGTTTAGAGCGAACTTTCAGCTAAGCCCACAAACATGTGAAGAGCCTCCTGTGTATGTAGGGTATTATAATACAACTCTCTGCCCTGATGGGATAATGGGAACCGGAGCTTTTGGATGTCTACTCGCGTGTCACTGCTTATGTTAAATCGTGGTGAGGAAACTTCAACTGTTGGTCCCTGGATTTTATACTTCCTACGGATGAACAAAGATGAAAGGAACCTCTCGCTAGTCAAGATGTAAAAAATATAAACGTGGAGACTATGTACGGATTAATTTGTTGAAAAATAAATGAAGTGATGGTATATGCTTCATAACTCTCGCATCAGAAATCCCAAACACCAGGAAACTCTTTCAGTGTGACTGAAATAAAATCTGCGGAAAGATAATTTAAGAAAGAATCTGCTACAAGTATTGCTATCACAATCCTAATTGAGTAATTCTTTAGTACTCTTCTCGAAGCTTTCAAGTTCCGAGAGTTCATAGAAATCGAGCTAAAAAAGATGTACATATAATAGAATTAACATGGTCACCAAAATAAATACATAAGAAAACCACGTAAGATGGATCACCTGCAGAGTATCAATAAAACGGAAGTCTTCAAAAAAGCTCTCTTACTCAGGACGGACTTACTATCCTTCTTTGATTCACGGAGTGTGAATGCACAATGAGTAGTTAGAAGTCTTATGTGAACGTAGCAAATGACTGTACGTCTTTACTTCTTGGTAAGCTTATTTAACTATGTTTGTTTCTCATTCCAAAGCTCTCAATTTACAATAGTATGTCTGAACACACGGGACGAGATTTTTTGTATGGTCGAATAATCTTTCAACCCTTCCGATAAACTAGAATTATCCATAAACTATTATTAAATTTGAAAGAAAACTCTACTTCACTGTTTAAATAAAAATGGTTAAAGAAATAAGGCGTCAGCGAGAATCAAATAAAGCTCATAATAATCTTTCTTCCAAATTTTTCTACCATCTAGTTGTATCTAGCACACAAATACTATGAGAAAAAAATGAGTGGTTCCAACAAATCTTTTTCAAACAAACTAGAGTAACTCTACAGTTAAAAAATATAGTAAGCCCTCAACCGGAATCCTCACAAAGTTCCATTTTTCAAATTAGTCAAATTCCTATTCTCCAAAGCAATCAGAAAAATTTATTACGGGGACAAAAAAAGGAGCTGGTTGTTCCTTGCACTCAGTAAAACTAGTGCATATATATACTGACATCGTCCCGCACCGATACTTCTTCGAATGCGTGTATACAGTTGCCTTTTTCGCTTCAAGCATGGCCTGTGTTCCTCTCCATGCAATTGTCCCCACATACCTCGCGAGGAGGGTTTCTCAAAGAAAGCTAGGCCAGGTACAGGCAAACACTTCTGGGACTCTTATTCAATCTCCTTTCGAGGGATAAATTATCCTAAGAGAATTGAGTCGTTGAAAGTTAATATTGAGCTGGAAGGCGCAAGTTCGGAAGCTGTGCAAAATTACGATACAGAAATCAGTACGTAATTTCTTTATAGGGGTTTCAAATTCTAATGTTCATAGGGGTACAAATTCTCATTTTCATAAGGGTCAAAGTAACTCAAGGGGAAGTTACCAGGTAAATCATTGCTACAATATGCCAAATACATATCATAAGAGTGTAAATTATGATAGACGCATGACAGGTAGGTCAAATAATTATTCAAAAACCGAGCTTGCGAAAACGCCGGAACATGTTTGTAAGAAAAGCAAATTTTAATCCACGACAACGAACACGTAATTCCAATAAAAATATTCGCAATGGAGAACGATTATAGATCATCAAGTGCACATTTAATGTGGATTCCAATTAAATTATAATCGCAAAATAAGCAATTTCCATATAAAAATAAAACATGAGAATATTATATTTTTTACTTCAACTAAAAGCTGGCGCGGAGGACAATGTAAATAATCTCAATAATATCCTATTTTTCCGCATAATCAATGCAGATTACATAAAATCGATGTTTCAAATAATTTCCGTAATATCTCGAGCCGAGTATCTTTAGATCGAAATCAAAGGATACAGTTTTATCTTATTTTCCTTAAGATTCCGTATATTTTATGATAAGAAAGGTATCATACGAGTTTAATTACCTCATTGCCTCAAAGAATCAGTGTAGATTTTGCGCCATTAGAGGCATAATAATTACAATATATAATTTTCAAATAAATATCTATCGAGGCTTGATACTTCAATGTGTATAAATATGAGAATGATAATTACCTCTGTCAATTGAAAGGGTAAGAGCCCTATTTTGTTTTATCACTTAAGTTATGGAACTACACAGTAGACGTATGAGCTTTTATCTCCACGAGTGTCAAGCTAAACCCGTAATGAGTTACTATAGAGTAAATCTAAGTCGCTGTTTCTTATTACGAGTCACAGGGGACGTTTGTAAAGGTTAAGAAAATACTATCTCCTTAAAATAGATTCGAAAAGAGAGGATATATAATAGTGGTAAAAATCTAACCTTATCTTGGATGAAACAAGTGATACCAGATATCCTGAGCGTCGTGTAAATAACTCTCAGGGCTCTTCTGTTTGAAGCGATAAATTGTTCAATTAAATATACACAATTGTAATTATAGTGTTAGAACACAGTAACGTAACTATTTTTGGCAGGTGGAGAAATATAGTTTAGGTTCCCTATCTTAAGTATTGTTGGGATAAGCTGGATTTTCAAATGCTAATAAGTAATAGAACCATTACCTTTTCTTTTGATTTTAAATTAGATATCGATGTGCTATAATATCAATTATGAGAGGTAATGACTGATACATTTGGGGCTATCACAGTAGCCGTATTAAACCCTATTAGACTTGCGTGAGTAGCACCGCTCCGTTGATGATAAAATAGAAAGGTTCTGAAGTAAGTTTTAATACCTTTATTTCGCATGATTAAAATTATAGTTTTCTGGCTTCTAAACAGACCGATTATAAAGTGACTCAATACTGAGTGTTCTTTTTGTCATATAGAGGCGCAAATCTATCATTAATAACGTTCAACGTAGTCACAGGAGTTAGTTTTTATATATAATATGATACAAATGAGAAACTTTCCAATAATTTACGTTCAGATTGGACCTTCGAATCCATAGTCTTAATAGAGAGAAAATTTGTTTTCTGCCGGTATTAGATACCTGTCAAAATTAATACATTAGCTTATCACAGTTTCAAATGATCACGTACGATAATTTGTGTCCGTTGATGTTCTGCTATCAAAGAAGCGGAGATAACTGCTTAATCTCGACCATATAGTAAAATATCCTACATGAGAATGTAATGGTCTAATACAATAACACCATCATCGTTTTCTGATGTAAAAATATATTGTTTACAAATGTCTAATTTTTTGTCAATCATATGGTGTTATAGGCCATATTGTTGTCTGGTAAAACCAAATGATGGTCTCTATCAATTAAATAATAGACTCAATGTTGTTAACCTCTTATGGTATGTTCAGCATACAGTCAGTCAACTAATGAAGATAAAAAAGTCACGAAAGGGTTCGTCTAACGACAAAAAATTTTTCTTTTGTGGTTTTCGTAGTTCTTGTTTCAAACATAAACGCGGTAGATACATCCGAGGGTCTTTCTAATTCTGAATTACGCGATGTATATAGGGAAATTCTGCTTTCAAAGTCGAAGAAAGAAGCGGACTTAGTGGTGTTACAGGATGCGTCACAGTTAGAAACCATCCTTGATTTCTTAATAGAAAATAAAGAAGTAGTTGCTCTTAGTAATGATCGTGTCGACATATGTCCTTTGGGTAAGTTTAAATTAGAATTAACGTCCGATCGTCCGAATTATTTATTTACTCCAAACTACCTTCTCCCGCACAAATTTCAGTCAGATATTGATAGCTGGGTGAATAAATGCATGTTGGATGGATATATAGAATCCTCTGATTCACCGCACTCGCATCCACTCTTAGTTCTTCCAGTCAAAGGGAGTCTAAAACCGGAAATTATTTTAGATTTTAGAAGATTGAATAAATATGTTGTTCCTGTACAAACTGCATTGCCAGATGTGCAAAATACGATTTCTAAGTTAAGTGATTCCAAAGTTTATTCAAGTCTGAATCTTAATTCAAATCCGTATGGCGTTGAAGTCGACAAAGATAGTCGCCCATACCTTGCATTCTCTACACATAGAGGACATTATCATTATAAATTACTTCCAAAAGGAGTTAAAAATTCTTCACAGGTCTTCTGCAAATTAATGGAAGCAGCTCTTTCTCACCTGTTAGGTATTCACGCGCTCATCTATCTTGATGACATCATTGTTTATTCTAAAGACATAGATTCACACTATCGTAGTTTAAGGTTAGTGTTTGATGCTTTAAAGCAAGCGAAGCTTAAAATCAAGTTAGAAAAAGCGAACTTTTTCAAAAGGTCATTAGTGTATTTAGGGTTTCGTATTTGTAGTGAAGGTCTGTCCGCAGATCCTAGTAAGTTAGAAGTACTCAAATCATTTCCAGTACCTACTGATATTAGCTCAGCACGTTCTTTCATTGGATTCACATCTTTCTATCGCAATTTTATTCCTCATTTTTCTGTTGTTGCACAGCCGATCACAGCTCTTTTCAAAAAGGGTGTAACATTCGTCTGGCAAGAAGAGCAACAAAAAGCTTTTGATATTCTCAAGCAAAGGTTAATCGTAGAACCTTTATTGCAATTTCCAAACTTCAATAAAGAGTTTATTTTATGTACAGACGCCAGTGGGATAGGTCTCGGGGCAGTTCTCGCACAGAGAGATTCAAATGGTAACGACAGACCAATATCATTCGCTTCAAGAATGTTGAGCAAGGCCGAGAGAAACTATAGCTCGATTGACAGAGAAGCCTTGGCGATAACTTGGTCATTGTCTAAATATAGGAATATAGTTTATGGTTATCCAATTAAGATCTATACAGATCACAAACCTCTTGTGCAAATTTTCAAAAGTAAAGATCTGACACATAAATTGGCCAGATGGGCTGTAAAGGTTAACGCATTTAACCCTGAAATATTGTTCATTGAAGGTAAAAAGAATATTGTTCCAGACATTCTTTCAAGATGTCCACCACCTTCTATTTCTCCTATATCTTTGGTGTCAAATATTGATTCTTCATTCGCAGATAAAAAGCTTTATAATCTTACGTTCGAGGTGATTAAAACCGAACAAGAAAAATGTGAAAGATTAGCTCCTATTATAAAGTTTATCAAAGAAAAAGGTAACACGTTCTGTTATCCACATGCATATATTAAAAATATATTATATTATGTTACGAAGGAGATGCAATATCTCATTGAAGTTCCAAATTCTTTGGTTTATACTGTTTTAAATCTCAATCACTGCAGTCTTGGCGCTGGCCACATGGGCGCTTTACGCACAGAGAAAAGAATCAGAGAACGTTATACGTTTCCGAAGTTATCGAAGCTTGTTCAGCAATTTTGTAAAGAATGTCCTTCTTGTTTACGTGTTAAGGGGAACATTCCTAAGCGTGCATCTATATACAAGTACCCAATCGCATATCAGCCATTTAGTAGAATACACACTGATATCATTGGACCACTTCCTCCTTGTTCTAAAACGGGTTCTAAATATATTCTGGTTTTCAAGGATTCACTTACGAGGTATGTTGAATTGTGTCCCATACCTTCTCGAAATGGTGTTCACATAGCAAACGCTTTGCTTCATAGGGTTATAGTTCGTCACAATACACCATCCGTTCTCCTTTCAGACAACGCTGGGGAGTATGTTTCATCGTTTTTCAAACAGCTATGTAAGCTTTGGAAAATAAACAAGGTCGAAATTTCAATTCGCTCACCTTCAGCAAACAGCCTGGTTGAACGCTGTAACCTCCAGATAGAGAATTACTTGCGACATTATGTCAATAAAAAGGGTAACGATTGGGCATCCTACCTTCCATTCGTTCAATTGTGTTTGAACAGCACCTACAATGAAACGTTAGGGGAAAGTCCACATTTTGTCCTTTATTCGTACAATAAACGCTTACCTTACGATGTAGATAACTACATCACACCTTTCTCTAGTATAAATAAAGATTTCCAACCAAGTCATGAAGAGTTAAAAGACTTAGCAATACGCACGAATTTGATTCGCGAGATAGCGAAGGAAAATTTAGAGAATGAAACGAACAAATTCATAACCAGACAACGTAGTAAAGCTCTGGATAGGGATATTCGCGTGGGTAGTCGTGTGTACATATTAGATATAAAACCTTCTGGACTACCTAAGAAATTACACAAACGATGGGTCGGACCTTACAGGGTTGTCGGAATTCTGGGGAGAAACAGATTTATATTACAATGCTTGCAAAGTGGACGAGAGATCGCTGTTCATAGCGATAATTTCAAAATTGTTGCTGAACCTATTCTTGATCCAAATTTTCCTCAAAACAAGGAAAATTCTGCTTCTAAATCTGATCAAAGCAAGAAAGTTCATTTCAATAATGAGGTAGATGATGAAACGGAAAGTTTATCTCAAGATGACGAAGATGAAAATGTCATGTTTCCTCATCAATATGCAAGAAGTGCAAGTAAGATTCCTAGTCAAATTCATGAAAGAAACAATCTTCAATATTCGAATTCTTCTTTTCAAGATCCTGTTCGTATTCAAAATAATGTAAATAGTCCGAATCAGGTTAGTCATAATCGCTCTGAAGGAAATACTTCTCGTTCTGATAGTACTTTCCAATCTTCATTTTCGGGTTTTAATAATAATAATGGAAGTTTATCTTTTCGTAGTTCAAATATATCAAAGTCGGAAACTGATACTTCTGATAGTAGTTACAAACCTTATCCGCTATTTAAGGGAATTCGGGACCAGAGTCCTCGGTTTCTTCGTTCTTCTAATAGGGCACCTCCTATTCATAGCACTCCAATATCTGATGAATTTCGTAATCTTCCTTCCTGTTCTTCCAAACGTAATGATTTGTCATTCTCTGATTAGTGTTTTCAGGTTTCCTTTCGTGTCCATTCTTTCATTGAAATGGCTGGCAATTTATGGTAGATGTTTCAATGAGTTGCAGATGGATATATTTTAGATTAGAATTTATTTATTTATTTTTTTTTTATTAATGTTTTATAACTCCCTGAAACGCTTACCTGATCATGAGAAAATGAAATTGGAGATTTTGGAAGAATGGTAATCTGTTCTATGACATCATATATCATATGTTGTAGGAAAGTTAGTTAAAATCGAATTCAAACGCTTTGTTTTTATTTAAAATCATTGTACAGTACATCCTAGAAATTTTATATTATAAAATTCCTTCCTCGGAGGGGAGGGTATTCTATACAGCTAGAATTATATACATTATATAATCCACGCATATAGTTAAAGAGAAAAACAATATATTAGAATTCTATTTTAAAGTTTGTATAATAAAAGTAGGTTGAAGGGCAACTGCGCCACCTGTTGTTAAGCCCTGAATATTATTATAGTATATAGTATGATGTACAGTATTAGTCGAGAGAGTCTGACGTTGGTTTTCGTGTGAGAGAGACGTGTACAGAAACTGCTGCTACGCAGAAAGTGCTATTCGTGTTTTTAGCTTTCTAAGAGTTGATCCAATGTTTTAAGACAACTCACGTGATATTATATTTTCAAGTGAAATAATTTATTATAAAAGTGAAGCCATTCCTATTTATATTTCGTATTGAATCTATGCTTAAGATAAGCTACTATTCTCCTTTGGTCGTTGAAGAGACCGCATCATTGTTTTACTCATTCTACTGTCGCAGAATACAGTAAGTTTATTTATTCCATATCACATTGTATGATATATATTCTACAAGAAGATATTTCACTGTTATACTCTACAAGATATAAATGTTTATGCAAAGACTATTTTGTGCAGCATCGCATATCTATGTTCAAGATTATTTTAATATATCAAGTTGTTTATCTCTCTCTCTCTCACAAGTGTATTTAATGTTCCACGAAAAACCACGCTCTCTCAAAGATTTATTACAGACTCGATTTCTATTTAATGCTCAAATATATTTGTATTATATTTAAGAAGACTTATTATTGTAAATAAAGTTGACAACCTCTGCTACGCATTTCTGTTGTTAAGGATAAAGATATTATTTACTGAACTATTTTATTAAAGGAATGTGACTTCTATATTCTACATTATTATTTCACAAGGATATATATATATATATAAATATATAAATATATAAGATATACTATTAAAGATTAATCTTATATGTGCATCGTCTCATTCAAGCCTCTTCTTCATTTCCAAGTGACCAATTGTAGATAGAGTTGATAGCCACTGATGAGTCCTCATCCTGTCTAGTAAAGCAATCTTCGGGAAGTTTTGATTTGTCTATTTCTTTAGTGCACACGGGGTATAAACCCAATCAACGCAAGTACCTGTATGAAAGGAAAGTTGATTACAAAACACTTGCTAAGAAATATATATATATATATATATATATATATATATATATATATATATATATATATATATATTATATATATATATATATAAATATATAAAGAAAAATATTTTTATATATATATATACATCTAAAAAAATAAATTTAAGGTTTCCTTCTCTCATCTGCTTGATTCGCGCACCTCTTGGTATTTCGTGATGCACCCCAAATTTAATATTAACAATAGAAATCTAAAATATAAATTACTTTTTAGATTTCTATTGTTAATATTAAATTTAATTTTAGTCTTACAACAACCAGCACCTAATGAGGTTTCAGAAAAGAAACGAAAATTTGTGCTTAAGTAAATTATTAAATAGTGACTTTCCTTCTAAATTATTAACAAGATTCTATATAAAGGCTTCTATTATATACCTAATCCTTTAGCGATCATTGCTGAATATGTACAATACATTCAATATGCCTGATATCAACTTAGGAGATCTTAACTACGAACTTAGGAAAAAATTTCTCAAATACAGAGATCAAATGATTTCATCTAATATTAAAAAGATTCAATTAAGCTTCATCAAAAACTGCCTAAAAAATTTAGTTATACCTAAGACTCTGTTACCTAACAATCTTTCAACAAATGATAATAACCCTTTCCCTGATATATATACATAGGGAAATTCTTCTTAGCAAAATTTCAACTATCAAGAAAGAAATTAAACTCGCTTTCGGACAAAGTTTTAAATACTTCAAAATTTTCCAAGAGTCATGGTATAAACAGAACCCAAACTCTCTCGATACCTTCACCCAGTTACTCAATTTAGCACATCAAAGAAAAGATTTTATCATCAATGAAAAAAAGAGAAAACTTAACAAATTTAATACTATTTATTATAATAGTGTTTGGGTGAAGAATTCTAATTTTAATAACATCATAAATAAATCAGATTTAGAACTATTGATGGATCAAAAAATCATTTTGGGCTACAGACTCATTTTCTCTACAAAATTTGGACCCGATTTCGAAATTTATTGTGGACTTTGAAAAATATAAAACTAATTTCAAAGAAGAATCTCACTCTCTGGATTTCATGGAAGGACTAATTATTCATAAGATTTTCAACTCCCTAAATAAACAGAAAACACCCTCCTAATTTTACACAGCTCTCTATTCACTTACAAAAAACAACAACATCATAATAGTTATACTTAACAAAACTGATCCAACAAATGTAACAATCTACTCTCTGATAACAACACATATTCCCTCCTCACTAAAAATCCCTTAAAAACTTTTCAAATTAACTTTAACCATAAACTAAAAAACATTCTTTCGGAACATGTTCACCTGCACAATGATTTAAAAGCCACCTTCCCTTGCCTTTCCAAATTCTATGGAATCCCTAAAACCCATAAACCTAATACCCCTCTCCACCCTATCATCTCTAACATAGATTCTGTCCCCTATAAATTATCCAAATGGCTAGCTAAACAACTCTCCCCTCTTGTTGGACACATCTCATCATCACACATTACCAATTCTGAAGATTTCATCATCAAAACCAAAAACATCAACCCACACTCCCACTCCCTTGTAAGTTTTGATGTAACTTCACTCTTCACCTCCGTACCTGTCCCTTTAACCCTTTCACTCCTATCACGTTTTATTGATGAAAACAATTTCATATTACCATTTCCCTTTGACACTTGAAAACAATTAATCCTACTTACCCTAGAACACAACTTTTTCGAATTTAATAACACTTTTCTGAAACAAAATTCCAGTCTTAGTATGGGTTCTCCCCTTTCTCCTGTCCTAAGTAATATTTTCATGGAACTTCTTGAAATTTATCATATATTCCCCAACCACATTCTCACTAATGTTACTTGGTACAGATATGTGGATGACATTTTTGCATCTATTCCTTCCAACATTAATCCACATAATATACTTGATTTCCTCAACACTATTAACCCTAACATTAAATTCACTATTGAAACTTCTAAAAATAATTCCCTACCATTCCTTGATGTTCTTATAACCTGGTCTAATAATCTCTCTACCCTCCAATTCTCTGTTTACCGCAAACCTACTTACAACCCAAGTTACATACATTGGTTTTCATCCCATTCAACCAACACAAAAATAGGAACACTTTCTTCCTTATTTCTCAGAGCTCTAAGAATATGCTCTCCTCTTTTCTACAAACTGAAATTAATTACCTTTTCTCTATTTTTAACAAACTTTCTTACCCTCATTTCATTATACAACGTGCCCTTAAACAAGCAAAAAAATCCTTTTATCAACCTCACTATTATAACCCCTCTAATAACAACTCTTTCTTACCCATACCTAACATTCCTCTTAAATAATTAAAATACATCTTACTCAATAATATTAAACTCACCTCTTCAGGAAATTTACCCCTTAAAGCTATTCTTAGACCCAACATAAATCGACCCACTAACATACCCCAATGTGTTTATAAAATCCCTTGCCTTCATTGTAACTCCTTATACATCGGAGAAACACATGACTTTAACCGTAGACTGTACCAACACAAACATGACCTTACCACTGACAACCTAAATTCTGCCCTCACATTACATCGTGCCACACATAACCATACTATTGACATTAACAACATGACCCCTCTCATACATTCAAAAGATTTACACAGAAGAAAATTACTTGAAT
>JABUQX010024074.1:30000-35000 GCA_015478945.1 Trachelipus rathkii
TGGATTCTTCGGACTACTCTTCATTTATGTGATTCCCACGTGTTAAAACTGGGTTCTCTTTCAAGGGAAGGTCAGAGGAGGTATTGGATGAGACCTTGCGTTGCTGCGGTCGTCCTTCTGGTATAAATGGCGCTGTCTCATTGAGCTTTGAACAGGGTTCACACTTTCTGGAAAGTCAGGGAAGTTCAGGGAAACGTTTTAAGATATGCTGAAAGTCAGGGAAATTCCAAAAAAAGTGAGGGAAATTTTAAAATTTCAAAACATCTGAAGAGTGATTCATGGAGCAAGTTACATATTTTTGATATATTTTTTTCCTTGCTGTATAATTGTGGAATGAAAGATCTATTTGATAAGTGAATGAAAAGGATGGGCAAGGAACGACATTCCTTAAATCTACTTCTATTCGTTTCTCTTTAGTTTCTCTTATTACTACTATTCTTCCTATTCTTCTTAGAGGTTGTTCAAGTTCATCCTTTTCGATTGAGGTGATTGGTTATAATGGATGTGTTGTTGCTTTAATCATTTTATTGTTTATATCATTTTCTTTTTAGGGATTTATACTTTTTGAGGTTTGACGAAGTGATTTTGGATTTTTGTGCAGGTAAAGGTATTTATTATTTATATATAAATTTACAAACAAAAAAACTAAAACTTGCTAAGTTGAAACTATACTAGTGGTTGAAGTGTAGAGTGTAGATGGTAGTGTAAGTTATATCCTAGTTTAAATAAAAATTCCAACAGCAAGTAGTATATTATAATCATTAAACCGACGAGGGTGAGGAGCTAGATTAAATGACCAAGAAAAAAATGGGAGGAAATTAACAAAACTCAGCAGGACCAACCATCATTGAAAAACTTTATCTTTACGTGTTCTAATAATACAAATATAGTAAAGTTGTGTGCCACTGAAAAAATTATGCCATTCCATCAACTTCTAATCATACTCATACCGATTGTAAATGACCCTGAGTGTTCTATTAATAACCAACCAAAACCAGTTTATCAATCAGGTTTCATCTTTTTGCATTTAAGATGATGTTACAAGATCTGAAATACTATGGGCATTAAAGGTGGTGGATGATAAAATGTCTTTAGACTCGTGTGCAGATATAGGGGAAACATTTAAATTAATGTTTCCAGATTGTGCGTTAGCTTCCAATTTTAAAATGGGGCCGATGAAATGGAAATATGTGATTAACCATGGACTTGCTTCCTATATTTTTCTAGAAACCAAAAGCACAATACACTCAACTTTGCAGTGAAGCTCATTTCTACCCTTAATTTAAAATTCAAATATTTTTTATAGTTATGTCTTTCTTAAGAGACTTGATTAGTTTTTTTCTTCTATAGAACCTGGGAATGTTATGTGGGAATTGTGGCAAATTATTTAATTAGGACCGATAATTTTGCATGGAAATGCGACAGTGGGAGAGGAGGTTTTCTATAAATTAAGCAATTTTTAGTGGAGAATCTTAAAGAACATAGTCTTATTTATCAAAGACAGTGCACAATGCTATAAGATTTCATGAAAGATTCTTAAAGTTCCTATCACTCAAAAAAATGTTGACAAAATGTAAGAGCTGCCCATAGGGAGATATGAAGAACATCTTAAAGAGTCAAAACAGAACCAAAAAGAAGAAGAGAATAAAAAGGTGAAAAAAAAAATTAATCAATTACTATATTTATAATAACTTGAAGAGCAGAGAAAGATGTGAAAACTGAAAGCTTTGACAGAGAAGAAGACGCTATAAATCAAAAATTCAGATGCTTGGAAAAAAGTTAACCTAAATCTTCCCCATTTAGAACTTTTGTTAATTACAGTGGACGTTATTCACCTAGGGCCTTGTTAATGTAAGTTTTTAATTTATTTTCTTTTTGGTATAATAAAAAATTTACTTTTTGGAAAAATAAAAAAAGGAGTGCATTGGACGGCTATGGGAAGGTATAGGCTGATTACTTAAAAAAAAAAAATATTTTTTTCAATTCATCCTTGATGATGACTAAATAGTTACAGTACGTTTGTCAATTTTTTATGAAGAAACTGAGTAAATAGGATGCAATAATGATTAATAGATATTTTTATAACAAAAAATAACGAACACGCTGGTCATGGGAAAATTTGCGGATTGGTCAGGAATCAAATTCAAAATTCAGGTGAACCCTGCAAAGCCAAATATTTAATTTAGTCATTCACTCATCCTCTTCATTTACATCTTCGTTAAATT
Source organism: Trachelipus rathkii (assembly GCA_015478945.1). Lineage (NCBI taxonomy): Eukaryota > Metazoa > Arthropoda > Malacostraca > Isopoda > Trachelipodidae > Trachelipus > Trachelipus rathkii. The sequence continues at coordinate 32,226 of JABUQX010024074.1, forward strand.
TAATATTTTTATTATTTTCATTTGTTCCCCTAAGTCACTTTTGAGTTTTGTCAATTCAGACTCATTCTATATAAATATAATATTACATTAATGTTAAAAAGTAAGCTATAAATATTGATTATATGAAATACAAATGTGAAAATACATAGTAAAATTAGTAAGTAGAAGCCTACAAACAGCAGTCTGCAGGCTACACCTACTGTAAATTGTTAGATCAACAATTGATTAAAATTTTAAGAGAAAAGGGCTAGTGGTCTGCTATTTTATAAATCAAATGAATATTTTGTTTAATTTCAGGTATCCCATATTAAAAATGAAAATACTCAAGTGAAAATATCATATTAGCCTCTTTATATTTTTTAAAAATACCATTTAATGAAAAAAAAAACTGTAAAAAAAAACGAAAAAAACATGTTTTTCCTGAAAAAAACATTGATTGAAAAAAAAGAATGCATTTTGACCCATTTGTCCTTCAGTTCTTGTCTTCCAAATTTTGCTACCAGTTTCTAGCTCTTCTTCTATGCCTTTCAAGTGGTAAAAACTATAAAATGAAGCTGTTTTTCTTTAACTCATCGATTTTATTATGAGTATCATGTGGAAAGGATGTAGATTTGTCAATGCATAAGCAGGTTTATTTTCATTAGAAAACCGTAATTCCAAAGAAGAATTTATAAAATCCAGATACGGAGTTTTAAAGATCCTCTCAGAAACTCCGTGGGATTTGTTTCTGGATGGTTGCTGCGGTGCTTCTGCCTACAAAAATCTGTTGGGTTATATTCAGATTTCAAGTCCAAGTTGCTCGGCGATTTAACTTCTTTTAACACTTAATTGATGATTTTTACTTCACCTTTCCGATGGCCCCCAACCATTTCCACAATATGTGAATGTACTGCGAGGTTTTGACCATATCCAAGGTCTTAGATTGAGGAGCATTTATAACCTGGCTCTAACATCACAGAGAATTTCGCGATCAATATCATAGCCATGATGAATGACGACTTACATACCCCTGAATGCAACTACAAAGCGCTTTTTCTTGTGGCGGTGTATTACCTTCAATGGGGAAGGATTTTCTAATTCTTGCATCATTCTTACAAAGGGCTCCTTAAACACTCAGATGCACTTGTGTTGTTCAGACCATCTGTCGGCATAGGCCTGGGATGTTTGCATTAATTTTCTTCTTCAAAGCACCGTCTTCGCGAAAAATCGTTAATAATGTCCTTATAGTTCCCACGGTATTGCGGATTTCTGGTATGTGTTCAAATCATTTACTACTAGATTTGTTTGTGTGAGAGCAATGTAAGAACAATGCTTTTTTATATTTTTTCCTCAATATTGCTTGGACACCTCCTTCTTTGCCAGCCATCAAAACCCAAGCCCAAGCATTTCTCGGGATCCAGTTCTTTGGTCGTGACAAAATTGTCAATGGCTTTCGCAATGGTTTTTGCGTCAAGCGCTTTCAGTTCAACAAAGCCAATAAATTCCTCTTTGACTTCATCAGACTCTTTGTCGAAATAGCGCAACAGTATGGAAATTGTTCCTTTCCAGAAATATCAGCAGTTTCATCTGCTAGTAACCTATACGTGCACGTTCCTTTACCTTATTAACGATGCTTTTCCTTTATAGTAGTACCACATAGAGAAATGATCTCATTCTGAATCTGAACTGATTGGTATGTGGCATTTTTCTTCCCCTTTCAAAATGGCTTTTCAATGACTGATCTCCGGCATCTATTCGTAAGCGGCACAAATCTTGCCACACTCCCTCATCACGATGCTTACCCCGGAGCGGTAAATCGCGCGTACAAGAAAATGTTACACATGAAATTATTGAGGATAATATTTTTTTATTTTCTTCTATGATTTTCTTTGAATGCTGGTTAATTTGGACACGTCCTGTAGGAACAATCTTGCAGCTTCAACAGCAGTCTTAAACCACTCTGTGTTTGTATGTCCTTTACAAATCGCATGAACATCTTTATATTTAATAAAAGGTCTTATTGTTAAAGAGCCTAGGACCCCTTCTGAACAAACTTTTATTTGGTGGGAAAATAAAATACAAAATGCAAAATTGCTTCCTTTAGGTGCCTGAGTATTGTCAGGTCTTAGGTTGGAAATCCAACACTCTTCAGTAAACTGTTTCTTTTTTCCAGTCGAAAATCATTAGATGAATGTCCAACGTATTTACCAAAATGTCATTTTCGTGACTGTCATCAACTGAAACGCTAGCTCCGAAATCTGGACCCATATCTTGACTCGTTGAGGTGCTGGGCCTGGGTGTGGGTTCTTCATCATGCGAAATAGGAGGGATTGCTTCTTGTGTGGTCTTAGTTGAATTATTGGTATGTTCTTCGTTTTCACCGCTACCATTTCCAATTTTATCGAGTTCTTCCTTTTCAAATTTACTGCAAACAATATATATATATATAATAATATATATTATATATATATATATATATTATTATATATATATATAATATATATAATATATATATATACTATATATATATATATATATTAATTATATATATATTGTTGCGTCTAGGGCAGGAGGCTGCTAGCCTCACCGATGACTCCTAAACAGCCTCCTCGGGAAGAAACGCCACTTTTATCGTGACAATGCTTCAACTCTTCAACATCAAATATCCCTCTATTAAAGGTGGTTTCTCAAGACAACTCACTTACCCCCTTCAATATATTATATATATATATATATATATATAATATTATATATATATATATATATATAATATATATATATATATATATATAATAT
>JABUQX010024074.1:37500-40000 GCA_015478945.1 Trachelipus rathkii
TTCGTCTTCCCGTCCCTTCTCTTCCGCTTTCTGCACGCACTACCCTAAGTATTCCTGTTCTCTCTTCTGAGAGTCTCCCCAATTTCCATTCTTGCTGGCAGGAATGCTGGTCGGAGGATAATCGTGGCGCCAAGCTACGTACCGTCAAGCTCCTTATTGGCCACTGGTCCTCTTCTTGCAGGAGAAGTCACCTTTTGGAGGTGGTCATGGCTCGACTGCGAATAGGGCATACCATCTTGCCCGTTTTGCTGCACGAGTTGCCGCCTTTCAATTTTTTATGTGTTTGTGGGTTGCGATGCTCTTTTTGCCCTCCGACGCACGTTCTTCCCTGGTTTACATACTGTTCCTGTCCAAAATTGCCTTGCATGTATCCTCTCTGAATCCTCTCACTTTCGAACTGACAACATTTTTGCCTTACTGTTTGATTTAAACACACTTTCTATAGGATATAATTCTCTCAGCGCAATTTTTGTCATTTTGCTAGAGACTTCCCCTAATATTTGTTTGCTGAGACGGTATAGCCGCATGACCTGTGTGCTGTGGTGGTCCCTGTACATCAACTCAAAAACTTATTATTATTATTATTATTATTATTATTATTATTATTATTATTATAATAATAATAATAATAACGTGTTGAGATTGCAATGGAAAGGAAATCAAGTCAGGCAGAAATCCATTGTAAAATTCATTATAGAAAGAGCTCAATTTGTGTGTCCGGTCGGTCTCGTGCGATTTTCATTGTTCGAACAACATTGGCTGTGTGTGTGCGCGCGCGCCCGCGCGTGTCGAATTTTTCTAAGAAAATTTTGTTTTGAATCTGAATATAAATTAAGTGAATAAATGTTGAGACGTAATGTTTGTTATTTGTTCCTACATTCAGTAATTGGGAAGGGTGAAATTTATTTAACTTTAAAAATATTTTTTGATTTTTTATTTTTATTTTTAAGAATTGTAAGAAATTATTGGAATTTTCTTTTACATTTATATAATTTTATTTTTATTTTTGGTTCGAACAGACCCCCATTAGCGATGCTGGTCAAGGAGAAAAAGGTTCCAAAGTGAAAAGGACTTTCAAAAGATTACCTCAAACGTCAATAATGTGTGAAAAAAGGATTAAGGAAAATAATTGTGAAAACCTCTTTTGCAAATATTGTAATTTAAATTTTAAAAGTAACGTAATTCTAGTCATCTGAATTTGCTTAAAAGAAAGTTTAAATGTGCCCATTGGTAATTATGAAAGCAATAATAAACAACACAAAAATTCATCTGCTAATTCACAGCAATATAAAAATTATTTTAAATGTTCGATTGCGACTATGACTGTAATCACAAAGGAAGCTTAAAACAGCACATGCTTTACGCATCAAAATTATAAAATTATTTAAATGTTCTTGGTGCAGGTGGCCTTGAGTGTAATCAGAAAGGAAACCTGAAAAACACTAATCCTTAATAATTCAAAATAATAAAATTATTTAAATGTTCTGAGTGTGACTATGAGTGTAATCAGAAAGGACACTTAAAAGAACACATGCTTACGCATCAAAATATAAAATTATTTAAATGTTCTGAGTGTGACTATGATTGCAATCAGAAAGTACACCTCAATTTACACATGCTTAAGCATAAAAATATAAATTATTTAAATGTTCTGAGTGTGCCTATGAGTGTAATCGAAAAGGAGACTTAAAAACACATGCTTAGCATCAAAATATAAAATTATTTTAAATGTTGTTGAGTGTGACTATGAGTGTTATCACAAAGTAAGCTTAAGATTACACATGCTTACGCATTAAAATATAAAATTATTTAAATGTTCTGCATGAATTAAATGTAATCAGAAAGGACACTTTAAAGAACACATGCTTACGCATCAAATATAAATTATTTAAATTGTTCCTGAGTGTGACTATGAAACTAATAATAAAAGGGACTTAAAAATACACATGCTTAAGATCAAAAAATAAAATTATTTAAATGTTCTGAGTGTGACCATGAGTGTATGATAAATGGAGCTTAAAAAAACACATTCTTTGTCACCATAAAAATGAATCGTTAAATTAGGTAAAAATTAAAAAAAAAGATTTCCGTGGGGAATAAATCCTTTCTCTGGCAAGAAATAGTCTTATATACATAAGTAGCAGATGTATAATTGTGACACTTTATTTTAATTTTTACTGGAATATCGTTTGACAAATTCAGTAGATTTTTAATATTTGAAATTTTTCGATTTCTATATTTATTTTTATTTATATTTATAAACTTGTTTTCAATAATACTTTTTGTATAATTATGTGAGTTTTTTTCTTTAATCAATGTAATTTACTATGTATGAGCATTCAAAATATTATGATTGTACAAATAAATTCTCTCTCTTCTCTCTCTCTCTCTCTCTCTCTCTCTCTCTCTCTCTCTCTCTCTCTCTCTCTCTCTCTCTCTCTCTCTCTCTCTCTCTCTCTCTCTCTCTATCTCTTTTCTCTTATCTCTATCTCTATCTCTA
>JABUQX010024074.1:45000-60246 GCA_015478945.1 Trachelipus rathkii
AATAATAATAATAATAATAATAATAATATTATTATCAAAGTTTTGTCAACAACGACCAATGAGAATTCAGGTTTCAAAAATAAGTCTTAAAAGGTGAGTTTTCATTGGTTGCTGTTCACTCATAAAATACAAACATATTTACAAATATTTTGACTGGACCCCTGCAGCGTACATCAAATATATATACAAAATAAAAGAGGTATTGCAATGGCAATGCTTGGCCATTACCTTAAAATACATAAATGAAAGTAATGTTATATATTTCATGTACAACTGCATTACACTATGTATTACCATACATATTGTATATCATATCTATCAGGTTTGGCAATGGAAAAGAGTGTGGTTTTGCGACACTATTAAGCTTGCGATAGTTGATACACAAACGTTGTAAACGTGGTGCTGAATACGGGGATTTGCTAGGACGAATGATGTTCTGTTCTAATAAATCTCTGCATTGTTGTTCGATCTCTTCAGCTAACGGGCCCTGAAATCACCTGACTGGCAGACGAACGGGTCTGCTGCTTTCTAGCTCAATGGCGTGGGTAATATTGACGGCTACACCCACGTCATTATCACCAGTACTCAAAACATCTCGGTAATTCAGTAATACATGGATAATATCCTGTTTTTGAGCTTCAGTAATGGGCAATGCAGAGATGTTAAATTCTTCTATTATTCGATCTACAGTCCAAGCACTTGGTTTGATGGAATTTGCATCTTGGTTGGGTTCTATTTTCAAATTCTTTCCCTGGATTTCTTCTTCCACTGCTAGGGGCAACAATTGCCCTACTACGGTGTTTTTCCTAATTATATTGTGTTATACTATCTTTACTTCTAAAGAGTATGGAATCATGTTCCTTTGGGGAAGTAAGGTTTAAAACCCCTGGGACAGGAATGAAAGAAAGGTTTTCATTCCCCTGAAAACCTCCCAACTCTACCGGAACGTCTGAATAACCCTTAACCTTGACGAATTTACAAGAGTGTTGGGGCATATTGGTAAAGAAACAGTAACGCAATTAAAGAATGGTAGTTTCAGACTGTAATCTTTTCCAACTATTTCAAACTCCTCTTCTCCTAAGCGATGAAGCAATTCCCGGTGAGTTAAATCTTGGAGAAGATTATTTTCTCGCAAGGTAGCAGCTCCAAGTACCATTAACTCGGGCATTAGTTCTGTGAGAACTACAAAGAAGGGTGTTGGCTCGGTTGAAAAACTATTTTCTTCGAAAAACAAAGGAAGCTTCAAATAAAACTGAATGGGTACCACATAATTACGCCGTAATCCGCTAATAGCTCGTATACCTACTTTTGCAGAGGGCAGAAGTTCAACGTTTTTAAGATCTAAAACTCAGGCTGAGCTTATCAGGCTTACGCCTGATGTAAGCCTGATTCGCTATCAACCATACAACTATAATAGGCTGAACTATTTTGACTAAAAGCAACACAAACTATGAGCCGATCAACTTTGGCTTGACAGAGGTATATAGAGACGGCCTTTAAATCACCGTCATCTGTGGAAAACTGGGATGGTACTTTCTTTGTTTCTGTAATTACGTCATACGTAGGAGCCACTACATTTTTTTTTCAGGTTCGGAAAATGGTGGACTCCCAACAGAAGGGCTCAATTCTGTGGACGTTTTCAGTTTAAAGGCTTTGAGATGATTTCACCCTCACCCATCAACGACCCTTATAATGGGAAGCTTTACACCATGCGCAAGGATCAAGATATTTTCGTGGAGGGCGAGAAGTGCTACGCTCATCTGTCTTAACTGGTACTGTGGTAGAATTGGGAGTCGGTAGAGATAGCCTCTTCTGTTCTCCAGAAGTCTGTCTTATAGGCGAACGTTTCTGTCCATTATTCTGTGGTGACACTGTGTTCCTTGGGGGAGTCAGGAATTTGGGCAGGTAATGCCAGGATGTTTGCCCTTGCAAAAAGGACGCACTCTGCGAACATTAGTAGATGTTGTTCGAGTCGGGGGATTCAAATTCCAACATTCACTTCTTCTATGCCCCCTCTTTCGGCAATAACTGCAGATCCCCTGATATTTAAAGCATTCTTCTATCACATGCCCATCTTTATCGCAATAATCACAATGTAAGGAATTTGTATATTGTCTGTTGCTATTCTTGTTGTCGTTATAATATCGACTGGTGTTATGTTTTGGGCTGTGATTTGGGCTTGTTCTAGATACAGATTCCTTTCTTTCTTCATCACCTTTTCTACTTAAATTATTATTTTCTGATAAACTGGTATACTTGGGGCTATTTTTCAATGTTTCCACCCAACTTGGTCTTGCTGTGTCAATACGGATCGTTTGATTCAAATCCGTAACATCCTGATTTCTAATTCTACTCTCTGATTTCTGATTCTGAGTGTCTATGCCTACTGGTGTCTTACATTTGGAAAAGTCTCTAATATGAATCATCCAAAGTCACTATTTTTTCCTACTTAACTCTGGTTAAATTATCCAGCTCCTGCTCAATTAAGTACTTCTTGATCTTTTCCTCCACCTGAGGATGTAAGCTGAGTATGAAGGCTACCCGCAAGGAATTATGTTCCCGCATGTTGATACCGTGATACGCCTTATTTGCAAGGTGTTCTAACCGTAAGGCGAACATACGAACACCTTCACCAGGTGCTTTACTAGCAGAACGGTACGCATGTAATTTATGCTCATTTTTCTGTTTTTTCTCTTGCTGGAGCCATTACAATAAGATGTCTTTGACAGAAGCTTAATTTCGATCAGTTTTGGTCACCAGGGTTTACAATTGAAGGAATGACCCTTCTAATTGCCTTCCTAAATACCGCAACCACTGGTGCTGAGAGTTTGGATAATGTAGAGAGCGGTATGACTCGAAGTTTGCAAAATAATGTATTAAGTTTTGATCAGATTTATAACTGAACTTACCAGGTTCCCAAACCTTAATCTTCTGTGAATTCTTTATCAGTTCTGTTAAGAGTGTTACTGCTTGAGACCACAAAGCAATCTGTTGTTGCCCCATGTCCGCCGCAGGACTGGCAAAGAACTGTTGTTGGGGAGGAAGTTTTTGTGGATCTGGGATATGAAAACTGGTATTAGGGAAAGATGGAAATCCTCTTCCGGGCTGACCCTTTTCTACTACAGATGGTATCGAATTATCATATAACATGCTAGTAACCGGTGTTAAGGGTATATTTTCATAGTTAGGATACAAGGAAATTCTCTCAGTGAAATGATGAGAGGTAGTTACAATTTCTACAGGGGTAGACATAATTGCTGGGGCTGGCATTTGTACTGGGGTCTGCATGTTTGACATTGGCGAGTATGCAGGAGACCCTAAATTTATTAAATTATAATTATCCCCTACTTCCGAGTAGGGTAGAAAACTGGTTTGATCACCCATGCTTATGGGGTTAGAAGGGTATCCAACGGGATCTTGTTGGACCTAAGGAAGACCTGGAGCATTGACAGCTAATCCGACATCCCGTGATTCAGGTCAGCAATTACATCATTTACTTGACTTACTGAAAGAACACCTGAAGGTTCTTCCTGAATTAAAGGAACTTCAGTTGGGATATTAGCTTTCTCTTCGTTGGCCGCTTCAGAAGCCAATAACTCAGTTAATGTCATTTGTTGTGACTGTGGATCTATAATTAAATAAGAATCTATTAATACTACTATTTATTATACTATAATCTATTACCTTCAACTAAGACACATGTACTCTACTTATGCTAAAGTCTATCCTGCTCTATCACTACTACTATCACAACTCTGCCACTACTACTATCACTACCCTGAAAAGGAATGACAATATAAGGCAGAGAAATGATATAGGCAACAAAAGACAGAAAGAATTGGAGGGAATATTTAAATCAGTTATCTTTATTTATATTTCTTTTTCTGATAAATTAAATATTATGAAGCAAACAAGACAACTCAAACGCCCTCAGCTTGCAAATCCTTTGTTTATAATCGTAATTTTGTTTAGATCAATGGAAAGTTGAATGTGGTCCCTGTTCGGGCGCCAATTAAAATATTATTTATGTTATGGAGAGTGAAGGCCATTCAAGGGTTTTGAATGGGAAAAGCTACGTTAATATTTTGGCGGCCCTGAACGGTCTTGACGACAGGAAATACTAGTTTCCAATTTCTCCCTTATCTGAATGAGATTGTAAAAGTATAAATAATATAAACAAATATATAGATACGTAGATAAAGAAATAAATAATAGATACTTAATAAAATGAAAACTTTTACAATTATACTCCGGTAGTTTTGCAAGACATGAAGTTTAAACTACGGTAAGGTAAATAGTGAAAGACCACGCACAACCCCCCACTTTTCTTTTACAAAATTCCGGTATTCCACCTTTGATATTAATTACAACAAATCTTGAAAGCATGAAAATATATTTAACAATACAAAGGGAATGCAAGCTTGCAATAAAAAGCAATTTGAAACTTAATATATTTATATACGTGTCCTAAAAACTGATTGATTAATTTTATTTATTTACTTTTCTTTATTTTTTAGATGAGCAGAGAAACGCTGGAATTGTCCTGTCTGGTTGTTTTGATTATTCTGAATAATAATTACTTTATTTAGTTTAATATTTTCCTTAGTTTATTTTAGTTTTAATCATTCAATATTATATACTATATATTATATATATATATATATATAATATTATATATATATTATATTACTATATATAACATTTCTAGTTATATAATTAATTAATTAAAGCTTTAAAAGACCACAATACTGATGCTGAAATTTTTTTTTAAATTAAAATTTTCTTTATTTTAATTCTAGTAAAATTATTTACTATAATTCTATATCCAATAAATAATATACTATATATATATTATAGTTTATATAGTATTATTTTTATAATAAATTTATTATATAATTATATATTAATTTATAAGATATAGTATATATATTTATTATTAGTATGTTAATTAAGCTTTGCCCTGTCCCCTTGGAAAATTTCTGCGGACGCACCATGTATATTATATATATTATATATATATATATATATATATATATATATATAATATATATATATATATATAAATATTATATAATATATATTATATATTATATTTATATATAAATATATATATATATATGATTAATATTAATATTCTTGCAGAACTTTTCTATTGTGCAATTAGAACAGTTGAGTAAACTGCTCACTCCTGTAAGAAGGATCGCCTATTAAAAAATTATTCAAATCTAGCCTATTTTTGCTTAAAGTTAACAAAATAAAGTAAAACTCAGTTTTATATTAAGATAATAGTTATGTAGATGATTCCAAGAAATTATAAACTTGGAGAGGGAGCCTTGTAATAATTGCTTGGCAGAACTTTCTAATGTGCAAATTAGAACAGTTGTGAGGAGCTGCTCATTCCTGTTAATGAGGGATCGCCTATTTATAAAAATTATTCAAATCTAGCCTATTATTTGCTTAAAGTTAACAAAATTTAAAGCTAAAAACATCCTCAGCTAATTATAAGATAATAGTTTTAAGTTAATGATTTCCAAGAAATTAAACTTGGAGAGAAGCCTTGTTTGTTAAAGGCTAATGTATCTGTAGTTGTTAGTATAATTTCTAGCTTAGGTGATAATAAATTTTTTCTAGGCAAAGAGAATGGCCCAAAGCTAAAACTAGGCTTAGTGAGATAGAGTTAGAGGTGGGTAAAAATAAAATAGCAGATAGATAGATCCTGGCCTAATTTACGTTTGGGAACTAACTTCTCTATACTAAATATTGAGATCTTCTTTGAGGCCTGAACTAGAAACTATTTGTTTAAAGTTAAATTAATACATTACGTTACTCATATAATTTCTTCAGAAGATTTTGGACTTTAAATTAGTGTAAATTTTTTACATAGCATTTGAACAAAACTTGCTCATTCGCATGAATTTAAACTTAGCCATGTTGACCCTTTTTCTTAAGTGCGTTTTGTTTATTTTTTTAAAGCTCGCCTTGTTTGTTGCCTAACAAAAATATATATTTCCAAAACCAAGAAAGTCTCTAAACCATAGTGTAAATTAGAGAGACAAGAAATATCCTTAATTTTTTTGTAACCATTTTTAAAATCCTACTTCAATCTAACAATGTTAATGCAAAATTAACATATATTTAATATAATATATATATATATATATTATTGAATTTATATATATATATATTATATATATATAATATATATATATATATATATATATTATATTATTATAATATATATATATATATATATATAATATATATATTTAGTAGGAGTTAAAGCTGTTTTGTAAGAAAAATCTGACTCCAGAAGAACAATTATATTTTACAGAACATCGAGTAGGAATAGGACCAGATTTAAAGTAGTCCGAAGCACAGACGTTCCACATTCCACAACAAACACGGGCAAAAAAAGTTCTTTGATAAAAATATAATAATAAAGGCCTTAATCGTTAAAATAATTAATAAATTTTAAGACGAAAATCAGCGTGTTTAGAAAAGCCTCTTCTCACAGCGAAAACGGTTGATTTTACAACGAATCAAGGTTACGGTACATTGATTGCCACCAGTCTATGATGTTATAGTAACAAAAAAAATAAAGTTGGAACACAGAATTTTGACTGGGGCGGCATGTATGACGTGTATGACATTATATTGCTGTTGTGCACCACCTACATATAGTATGTAGTGATATTAATAGTATTATAATATATATAATATGATATTTGAGATGCTTTGATGGCGAGATTTCTTTCAAACCATCGAAAATAGAAAACTCTTTTAAACATTTAGATTTTGGTGAGCTAATTATATCAGAGGAATCTTTTTTACTTGAAGTAATATTTTGAGCATGTCTCAAATCTTTCTGATTAGTTTCTGAAGAATTAATTATATCTTGTTTTGCTGAGGTTGACTTGGAAGATTCAGAAGAATTAGTTCTAGGCCTCAAAATCTCAGAACCTGAATCTGAAACCTTAGCCAATAAAGAAGATGTATAATTATCCAATTTATTTTTCAAAGAAATGGCTTTCCCACTTTTCTGTGTTGAGTTTTCAGGTTGGATATTAGAATTATTAAGATTACTCATGACTTGTTTTTTTATTAAAAAAGTATAATAAAACCTAACATAACCTTAATAGTTAAATTGATAGGAGAGTATGAGATAAAAGAGAATAGAGGTAGGGTTGATAAAAGGTGAGAAAGGAAAATTACCAATTTACCTTTTACTTACTAACGATACTTTTATTAAATTATTAAAAAAATTTTGTAAAATATCACAAGCAAAACGTGATTTATATTAATTAGATAAAACCAGCAAAAATTGGAATAATGAAGTAAAAACTATAAGTTAAGAAGTTATTGGACGTAGTGAATTCTTTTAGTAAATTATAGCCCAATATTGGCAAATGAGTACAATATTAATACTATCATCTAATTTAAATAAAAAAAATAAATATAAGATTGTAAATACTATAAACAATGACTTTATTATATCATTAGCATCCAAAATAACTCAATAAGTACTTAAAATTAAAATAAAAAAAAATAAGATAAAGAAAATAAAGAAAATAGAAACAAATTTTATATTAATAGTTTTTATATTCCTAAAAAAAAAACAACTACTAAAAATAAGCAAAAAATAGAAATGATAAAATAAAAAAAAATTTTCTATGTATATAAATATTAGTTTTATTATCTTGAAAACTGTTCTAAGAACAATTTTATTAAGAATTGTTATTTTAATAATTTACTTATTCATTTGATAAACTCAGAAATACTTGGTAATATAATATACTTGATCGGACTTATTTGTCAGTGATATAGTTATATAAGCTCACAAAGATTAACTTTTTTCTATTACCAATAATTTTGAATCGAGTGACTCGATCATTCGTGAATCCTCAATGGTCAATAGTGAGTCGTTGAGTCCAGTGAGGGCTTTTGTGGAGTGCTTTATTTAACTTTTATTTTATTCAAAATGTAAAGTTATACCTTTAATATGTATTAAATTTAGTTTATTTTGATTTATTTTCTTACAAAACATAGTAAAAATATTTTAGTGTATTATTTAAAATATTATGGCTAGTTACTAAAGTATCCCAATTAGAGAGAATAATTCTGGCAACATGGCCGTATTTACAAAGGTATCATTGTCTTTTTTTTAATTTTATTGCTTCATTGTGAATTCTTGACAACTCAACGCCACACGCCCAGTATTATTTATGAAATGAACCTAAGGATGGAAAAAGCCATTGAAAAGAGTACTTAAAGATAATATTAGATCACAATAGCTGCCTGGGCATTATCTGGGCATTTGTCCCCCCAATTTGGGCAATTTTAGAAAGCCGAATTTATACTTTTATTTATTTATTATATTATATTTATATTATAAAATAAAACTATATATAGATTATTATTTATTAAATAATCGATAGATTAATATATATATATATAATATATTATAAATTATAATCTATATATAATATATTTATATATTATATAATATAAATCAAATAATTAATATCAGTATATTATAATAATCATTAAATATATATATTAATTAATATATCTATATAATATACTATCATAACTATGATATTGTATTATATATTTATATATATATTATTATTTATTTTATATGTAATCATTTTCATTATTGTATTTATCTATGAATTATTATTTATATTATATTTATTATTATTAAAGTATATTTAATATAATTATTATTTAAATTAAATATTATAATATATATAGATTAGATTGTCTCCGACGTTTAGATAAATCTTAGGAAAGCTGGGTTTAGGTTAGATGACCGCCCGTTTATATAAGCGAAACATATCACTTATAAACTTTAATTCCCATGATATTCATAATTTTAAAATTTTTACCGTTGTATAAGGTAAAAATAGAGTTCTGAGTAACAATTAATTTCTTTCAACTATATATCCTAGATTATTATTATGTAAGAAAATATAAATTTATTTACAAGACGATATGGTATACAAATAACATTATTTTATTTACTAAGTTAATTAGTGGATATTATTATCATTACATGTACAGTTTTTTACGAATTCTTTGATTTTGATCTCCAGATAAAAACTTTTTAGTCAGCGCAAAATTACAAGTAATATCCTTTGACAATTGGAGTAATATTTTTTATGATTTAGATTGAATACGTCATAAGTATTGTAATATAAATTTTCAAAGTTGTTGAAAATTGCGCACAAAATATTTTAGTTGGAGATGGAGCGGTTGCCGAATCTGTTAGATTGCATAGCTGTCGTTTTGAGAAAATTACATCGTATCTGGCAATTGATGCTATCTTTGCCTATTTATAGAACTCACCACAATATGAAAATTTCGTTCATATGGTTTTAAATCATTTTTCATTTCTCTTTTTATATTTTCGAGAACTGCAATTCCATCTGAAGGATCTTTTGACGATAATGAAAATATATTTAACCTGTTTTTATATAAACCACAATGTCAATAACCTATACTTAAATCCAAATTTCAACTTTACTACAGCATATTTTTCATCGTCATCTTCAGTATTAATCAATTGTATAGAACAAGTTTCAGTTAACACAATCATTCTCACTGATTATATGTCTCCTCCCCCTCAATTATCTTTATCTTAAATTTCTTTTTGGTGTGAAGCCGTACCAAATCTTTTAATCGACCACCAACGTGAGGAGGTCAATTGCAATACAATGTTTTGCAACTTCATTTCCTTCAGAGTGAAACATCCCTTTGAATAAATTTCTGTAACCATGCACTTCTCCATAAGAATTTATTTCAGCACTCTATTTATCGATGTATCTTAGTGTTTAGTTTGATCCAATGCCTCCTTTAACATTAATTTTACACAGTTTGCAATATTTAAAGATTTCCTCCAGTTCATGACGTTTTCATTTGAATCCTCATCAAGAAAATTACAAATCGTTGTGTGAATGTTATCTTTATGAATTAGTCTTATGAAACATCTGATTCCTCATTGATCTAAAGCTTTGTATATAATTGAAAAGTACACTTATTTTAGGAAAACAAATACAACACTTCGACATTCTCATTGGCAGTTTTTAGCCCTTCTGGATGACCGCCATCATTGTCAAGTATTAACAACCCTTTAAATGGCATTCCTTTATTTTCAAGGTAACTCTTGACTTCTGAAACAAAACACTTATGAAGCCAGTCTTTAAATAAATCAACTGTGACCCAAGCCTTTTATTTGGACTGTAGAAGACTGGCCAATAGATTTTGTTTTTTAAATCATACAATTGGGGTTTGCTGACTTATGAAGGAAGCCAGGCTTATTATTAATGCCAGCTTGCCAGTGCAAGAAATGAATATTTCACGCGATCCTTTGGCTGCAAAATCTCTATGAACCTTGGGCTCAGCTTTCATTATTTTAAAATGTTGACTTTCTTTATTTTCCAGAAAAGCCCAGTTTCATCAGCATAGAAAACTTGAATTCAAGCAGATTACCCTTATCTTACTTTACTTTCGTAAATATCTCTGGATAAAAAGTTATGCTGCACTATTATCTGACGGACGTCGATTCTCTGCGTGACGAATATATTTTTAAGCTCAAAAACCGCTTTTTTGAAATATCAAGTCATAAAGGTCTGTTAATATTATAGCCTGTTCAATTTTCGAATGTTTTAAACTGTATTCACTATAAATGTAGTGAACCATTTGTTTTCTATCTTAATCTAGTACCCGTCGCAGGCCACTCTCAAGTTTATCTGATTCATGCCCTTCGATCCAGATAGGATTATTAATGAGCACTGAGTGTTCATTAATCCAACGTATCATCTCGCCAGTATGCTTTGTACTTTAAGAAGCAACTAAAGATCTTACCCTAGATGAATCCGTTCTCTACAATTTTACTTTTTTCTATTGTTTTTAATGTTCGATTTGTCGACTCATTTCCTCCGCGCACTTTACATGAACAACATTGTTTTATAGAAGAGCCAGCTGCTAATTAATTAAAATTTTATTCTCTCATATCAGTTGTATGCCTAATTCTATGTTTTTGTAAATTTAGTAATTTTGTTGGTTCTGTAGTTTATGAATTTAAATTGTTTCTCAGCTATGAATAAATAAAAATAATTTATTAAATACTTCATAACATCTTATAATAATATTCTTTGTACTATTTTCCAATACGAGAGAAGCATGATAATACATAACGCTATCATATGCGAAGTTGCAACGACGTACCCATGTAAAAGCCTTATTTGCTAGCAGAGGATCAATCTCTTGTGGACTCTAAAAAGCTTATTCGTTTATCTTTTTTCATTAACTGTTTTGACTAAAATGGAATTACATAATTTTAATTTTATTTTTTAACATTATTATTTATTTTTCTATCTTTTAAACCAATATTTTGATATTAGGGAATTTAATTTTATTTTTAAATTTTAATTCTTTGTTATCTGTGTTAACCAACTCGCACAAGAGTGTTTATAGCAGGCCCCAAACGTTCTAATAAAGAAGCCGCGTTCTTTTACGAAAGACGACTGGTGTTAATTATAATTATAAGTATAAATATTATTATAATATATATGATAATGTAATATATATCTAGATATATTTTAATTATGATTAAGGTACAACATAATTTAGATACTGTGAATATATATAATATATGAAATAAAAGGAAATTTTTTCTTTAAGATATAACTTATAATATGGAAATTAACAATTTTTATTATTAAAAAATTATTATAATATAATATAATATATATTATATATAATATTAATTAAATTATAAGTTAATAAAATATAGAGATAATGATCATATATATAATATATATATAATATATTTAAATAATAGATAATATTATAAATTATATATACGAAAAAATCAAGATAAACTTTCTTGAAATGTTTTTTTTAATAATTGCTGTTCAATAAAATAAATACAAGATGTGTAGGTAAAATTTATATATATGACCAGATTGGTTTTCAGGGATTTTATGAAATGGACAAATGCCTGGACAAATGCCCATTTTATTAATGCCTGCCCACTGGCCAACTATCCAGATTCCAGTTATATAGCACCAACTAAGATTGACGCTAGATGAATAGAGAGATCTTGTTGTTAAGAGATTTACGTATACGCTTGGAGACTGCCATAACGAGACTGTGAATTGGGCATCTTAGCCTTTGAAATCCTCTTGTATTTCTTTTCTTTGGGTTCTTCTTGACACACCCCTTGTCTCACTAGCACTGTGGTGCTCTTCGAAGTGTGGAGGCACTTTTCTCCTTTCAGTGTTGGCTCTTACTTGATTAGCAGTGGAGGAGCTTCTGGTCTCTCCCTATGCTGGGAATGAGGGTTCCTTCTTCTGACTGTCCTCAATTATTGCAGTATGTGCGGAAGTTTGTTGAACGATTAGTCCTATCCAAGAATAAATTAGATTAGGTACATCTGCACATAATCCGTTCTATCTCAAACTTTAGCTGGTGTCAGTTGGCAAGATAGTATCCTTTCATGGGTAATGTGTATATTAGACAAGATAATTCACAAGTAATATCGCCCCGAGAAAGAAAAATTTCGTCACATTAAAGAAAAATTGCGCACAGATCATATTAAATGACTATGACAACTTAAAAGGACAAAACAATTATATTATTAGGCAAAATAAAAGAAATAAAAAGAAAATAACAACAATGTTTAGAAAAATAAAAATTAAAAAAATAACAGAATTAAGAAGAACCAAAAATTAAGTACAACATAAAACTAAATTAATAATAGAGGATAAAAAATTCGCGCCATATTGATTTTCAGAGCCGTTGACTAATTAATATTTTGGGCAAAAATGTCCCCTCAGAATGCACAAAAACATCTGTGAAAAAAAGAAAAAAAATTGTGATAAAACCATTTTTTTACGAACTATTCATAATGTTTAATATATTCTGCTACGATGAACTCAAGTCATAGTAGTACAACTAAACAATTTACGAAAATCTTTAGTCGCAAAAGCCTGGTTCATTAAAATGTTTTTATGTTGTATATTGTTTATTTTATATGTTGGTTTATTTATCTATTTATATTATAATATTCTAAATAATTTTCCAATGAATTTTTTTTGTCTTATTATATTATTTGATTTTTATATTAATTTTTTATTGTAAAAAAAAAAAAAAATTAAAAGTTAAGCATGAAGAAACAGTGTTGCCTATGCTTCAGGCTATACCACACTAACCTTAATAATAAATAAATAAATACATAAAAAAAAAAAATAAATAATAAATTTATTTGAGAGATTTTGACGCAGTGCGAAGCTATTCTCATGGGGATCCTCTATAGCCAACTCAATTGCCTTTCCTGGTGTTTGAGCACGTAGGCTATATCTTTATAATTCCCCATGGAGGATGCGCTGAGATGAATTTTCAGTTTCAACAGAACTTTTCTACTGAACTGAAAGATGAGCAAAAATGGAGGCTTCCTTTATTTCGATCCATTTGGAGTAGTGTACCACTTTAAAGAATCCGCATACCCAGATTTTATGTGAGGGAGGAATAAGACTGAAAAGTAAAAGCGTCCGATAGAGTTGAAAATGACCACATTCCCCCTTTATGCATACATGCTGCGGTGTACCCACTTGTTTGAAAATGGGTAGAACATTCTTGTTGTCCTGCCCTTAATATTGAAATAGCTAGGAGTGGAAAATGGAGGGGCTGCCAAGATTAGAATCTATTAGAAGGGCCAGTGCTGTCCTTTAGCCTTTAAAAACCATTTTTATCTCTAGGGGTTGGAAATTCCCAAAGAAAGACAAAAGATGAGCAGTTAAATCACGGTTAAGAGATTCTTTCCGAAGAAAACCAAGGGGATTTAATATAATAATTCCAAGGTTTATCATCCAGCATCTGTTTCTAAATTTACAGATTCGTGACAATAAACCTTGTAGCATGTGTATGACCTTGATGTAAAATAAGAGATCCACATGACTATAAATAATAAATATATTAAGAAGATAGAATACAATCAACCGCGCTGATGATATCATCAAAAAAATTAATATAAAATACAATCAAAAGAAATAAGGTGGGGTTATCAAAAGACCAATGAAACAATCATTATATTTGATCTCAATCAATAATGCCAATGAATCCTTACAAAGTATGAATACATAATTAAGATCATATACAATCCGCTGAAAAAAACGGTCAATATATGCCTGAGAATGAAAAAAGGCTACTCTCCATATGAGTTGTATCTTAAAAAGTGAAAGAAGGCACATCAAAAATATCGATGGTTATTAGTATGTAAGTTGTATTTAACTGTCGTACTCGTACCGAGGTATTTAAACAAGCTCTGCAATAACCTGCGTTAAAGACTATGTGAGTGTAAGTAATGTATATGGTTTTAAAAATGTTAAGTGTCATATAAGTGTGTATGAGAAAAAGTTGTCTAAATTATGAGAATAGAATACCGTGGTAGCCTCAGTAAGATGTCGTTAGTGTATGTGATATACCTAATAATAAAGCCTAGATTAGAAATATGATACTTGATAAATCTGCGGATAGTAGGAAGCATACCCCTAGCAACTTGATAATATACACCAATCGAATCACACCTCATACCTTTATAATCTCATAGGGCGTAGACCATCGTTCGCCCTATCTCATTATTATGTGATTCCCCAGTATGACTCTATAGTTTTCAGTGATCTATTTTCAATAGTGTGTAGGTGGATGCGAGTGCTAGTGCATCTTCCAGAGCGATATATTATATCAATTATATATAGCTGGCACTTTCCCAATAGTTATAAAAGAGTCTATATGAGTGTATGGCACTCAACTTGTGTACCAAGCATCATTCTAAATATTTTTTACGCATCTCTCTCTACTCTGATATTGCGAACTCCTGTGGCACTATTGAGGCATATATGGCACTCTCAATAAAAGATAAATCAATTCAATAATAACGCAGCTGGCAACTTTATCCTGGGCAATCTCCGACGAATATATTGTCACAAATAATATATATAAACCTATGATTTATCTCTTCGCACCTATCATTATACTTTAAGTTACTTCAATAATAGAAATCTATAACTAACTAGAACATCACTAGATACTTCTACTCACTCGAAGAAAATAAGGTAAATAGGTGAAACATTCAAATACAGCCACTCAAGTTAGCGTGGTGTCTCAAAACTATAGACCTATCGTATATAATTTATGCAGTCAAGTTTACTCCTTCATCACATATATTAATCTCTCCTCTCT
>JABUQX010024075.1:0-12500 GCA_015478945.1 Trachelipus rathkii
TTTTTTTCATTGATTTTTTTCCCGCCATACCTGATTTTCTGAAGATATTTAAATATTAAATATATAAATTAATTAAAAAAAAAAATTAAAAAAAATAATTCACAGAAAAACACTTAAATTAGCGAGAAAGATAATTAAAAACTAAACACAATTTGTAATAAATTCATTACATTATAGGAATTGTTCCAGAGGCTTTTGTTCACCCCATTTTTATGGAAAATCACAGGATATACTCTAAAAAAAAATAATGAAGAATAGTGAAAACGAAAAATTGTTCGCTCTTCTTTAGGAAAAAAATAGTACAGCCTCTTCAAAGTTGTTTAAAAATCCCATAGACATTTTCAATTTATGATGATTCCAGGTTTAGTCTCATTTCAGGCCCTCTGAGTCAGGTTATGATAAGTTTCTTGTTAGGTATACACAGAGAAATCTATGTAGAATTAACAAACTTATCATAACCTGAACTAGGATGGCGCTAAAAGAGCACGAGGCCCACTGATATTTTTATTATAAGAAGTCTATGGGAAATTTTTAGCTTTCAGAGGCTTGTAATTTTTTTCCTAAAGAGACTGCCGATTTTTCTTTTTGCTATTCTTCAATTATTATTTTTTAGAGTATATCCTGTTGATTTCAAAAAAAAAAATTTTGATTTTTTTTTTAATAACAAATCCTATGGGGTTTTTCACAACTTTGAAAGGCTGTAACTTTTTTTTCCATTTTCAATATTCTTATTATTATTTTTGTTGAGAGTATATCTGTGATTTTCATAAAAATCGGGGGTGACAACCCTTGGGTAACAATTACCAATTTTTAATAAAAAAGTAAAGAATCAAACATTTAATATGCTTCATACCAAAGTCCTTTTTGATCAATTTTTATTATATATCAAGACTTATATATTTTTTAATGACTTGTAGACTCTAGTCATCAATTCCTGCAAAATTGAGTCCTGAACAGAAACTGGACTTTGCCGGTCTTAACTATAGCGTCGGGTGGGGTGACCAGGCCCGCCTCTTTAGGAGGGGTGATTCGGTCCACTCTAAATAAAAAAAAAAAATAATAAAAAAAAAAAATTTTGCCATTTTTACCCACCAGTAAAGTACTACACAGTTTTATTTAAGATCATCTTTAATTCTAGAAGTGTTTTATATTTTTTTAAAAAATTGTTAGAAATATAGTAGTAAGAGAAATTCTAAGAAAAAGAGCTGAAGGCTAAATAATGTGAGTTTTTAACTTCGTACTAAAATGAAAAATGTTGGTCGATTTTAATTATTTTTCAGTGGATACACTCGAAGTATGTTAGCTTTAAACTGGCAAAGTAAATTTTTCCAACAGTATTAGTGGCAAAAAAAAACGGGGCCTAACTTGGTCGGATTCACCCCGCCGTAATAAAAATTGATGGAGGGTTGACTCGGACCACCATTGTTTTTCGTATTTTTACGTATTATTTATTGCATTTTTATACGTATAATTAATTTAAATATATTAAAAAGTTACTTATATTTAAAGTGAAAATTTTTAAAAATATGAAATTTTAATAAAAAAAACGAATTCAAAAAAGTGTCAAAATTTTGAGCGAGAGGGTGAATCAGACCACGCTTATTATATTATTCTTCAGGTTTTATTATCATATTGAACACTTTTTTATACTTAATAATTTTTAATATGATAAATATATTATATTAAGTAAAATTAAATATTTAAAATTGAAATTTATACGTTAAAAGACGAATTAAACAGATGCGTCCGAAGTCACCCCCAATGGGGTCCGCCTCTCCCCTTATAGTACAGTGTATAAACATTTCTCAAACTTTTAAAAAACTTTATTATTAGAATTTACATTATTATTTTTTGTGTGCTTATGACCGACTATAGGGCCAGTGATTTACCAAAAAAAAAAATTCCAAAGTGCATTAGGGAGAGTCGGGAGACCAAGTTAAATGCCTAAGGTGGTCCGAGTCACCCCGCCCGACGCTATGGTAGAATTCTGTAAGTATGATACCATTTGAGATAAAATTTATAAAGATTACTATATTTATGAGTTTTTTAAAACAAGACCATATCAGTTACCATGTGTTGGTAGATTGAAATGCTTCCTGAATGAAAATAATCTTCCGATTCAGAAGTTGGCACAGTCTTCTCCGCTGCATGATGATACTTGTGCAAATTTAGACTTTGATGATACCTTTGTAAAATATGAAAAATGTAAAACACCACAAGAAATATATAGATCCTTATTTATGGAAAAGATACATCTTTTACAGTTACAAAACTATATCAGTTTTATGGATGGCTCCAAAATTGATAATGTTGTTGGATGTGCATGTGTGTATAATGAGCATGTGTTTCAGTATCTTTTACTGGAGTATAGTTCAGCATCTACAGCAGAGGCATATGCGATATATAGATCTTTACTTCATTTTCATTCTCAACCACACTATAAATTGCCCAGCTTTGCTGATTCTTATCCAGTATTTCAGGCTTTTAACAATATTTCTACAAAACATTATTTAATTTAAATAAGAATCTTTTGTGTACATTAAATTGCAGAAAAATTTTATTAATATGGATTCCAGGGCATGTGGGCATTGACCAGCATGATAAAGCAGCCAAAGAATCTGCTGTTCTTGGAATGCCAGTTGATATAAACATTTCTTTATCAGAATTCAAAAATGAAATATTTCGAATATGCAGCCAATTATGGCAAAGGCAGTGGAACAGGTGTAGGGGATGGCTACCAGCAATTAACCCATTGATTCAGGATTGGAGTTATATATACAAGTTAAAGAGAAGGGGTCAAGTCGTCTTGTCATGTTTACGTCTTGGAGCACCTTTATTTGAAAACCTACATTATTTTGAAAAATCAACTTTGAAATTATGTTCAATATGTAATGTTAAAGTAAGCATTCTGCATAGCCAAATTTATGACTTGTCCATTATTTCATCAACAACGAATATATTTGAGACTGAAGTGCCAAGAATTGAAGTTATCATTTTATAAAAATACTTTACTTTGTTTCCTGGGAATTATATACTTCATTTTTTGAGGGAGAGTAAAATATTCTCCACTATATAAAATTGCGTGAATGGTTTGATGTTTATCTTTAACAAGCGTGGATTTCTTTATGCTAATTCCATAAATTCAGAAATGTTAATTTGGACTTTTGTAATATTTTAATGTGAAACAAGACCATTCAATGATAACAGTCATATATTTTAATACAAAAAGGTTAGACTGAGTTATATTTAACTTTGAATCTTTTAAGAAATATTTGTATCTCTCTGATATTTGTAATTTTGAAAATTAATCCAATATTTAAGTGAAATTTTAGTAATTCCTTAGTTCCAACGTAACACTTCTTATCCTTACTTTATTGGAATTAAGATAAAATATATGGAAATATATTTAAAACTCCTTAATAGATCACTGGAAGTACTAGTTTTATAGATTAAATAAATAATAATAATGAAAAATATTCTAAGAAAAGGCACCTATTATCATATTTTGAAAATTGATAGATTGATTTAGAGATATTCAATATTAAATATTTTGATATTTAATTACTATTAATATAGATTAAAATTACCAGTACTCATAGGTTGAGGGGTTGATTAGCTCAAGGAAATTTATTTATTTCAATGTATCGATTGTCAATATATATATCCCATATATATAGAAATTTGAGATATCAATATACCAATATTATATATACCGTAAATGTATTATTAATCTAAGGCCTAATTTCATGAATTTGGTGTTGAAATTACTTAATACTTATTAGAATAAAATTTTTAGTTTTTTGATTTATGGGTTTATAAAAAATGTCTTTATATTTTCAATAGAGTAGGCGAAAGTAGGAAGTGCTCGTGTCCAGATTTTTTTATATTAGTTATTTTTATACTTTTTATTCATACTAATTTTAACACTTTATTTAAGTTTGAAATTATATTTCTAATATGTCACAATTTTTGGTTTTCCTAATCAGATTATGACATACAATATCAATTATTTTTTCTGATAATCAGTTTTTTTTTTATTTATCTTTTATCCTAATGTAAAAGTATAAAAACAGTGGTGCCAAACCTCTCATATATAAATTTAATTAATCTACCAAAATTCTTTTTGGGACTAAGGCCCGACTAATTAAGTTTAGGTTATGATAAGTTTTGTTAATTATACACAGGAAATCTGTGTCCACTTAACCAAACTTATCATAACCTTACTGATTTTTCAATCTTAAGGAGAAATCATATACCGGTATAAAAACTGAATAATGTTGATATCAAAAATTTGTATAATTTTTTAAACAAGAATTGGCATTTGGCACGTTGTTTCTAAGAATATCAAAACATTGATTTGATTTTAAAAAAAATATCATTATTTTTTTAGATATTCCTGTTGAAATCCCTTAATCTATTAGTCTAACCCCAATTTTTTTTGGACATATTTTTTATTTGTTTACTTTTATTTATTTGTTTGGAATATATTTCCATTAAAATAAATAAAAAATGGATATAAAATCTGAAATTGAAATTAAAGAGGAATATTTAGATTCGAAAATTACTCTTATCAACAAAGTTCCTCAGGTTGGTTATATATATATAGTATATTTAATTGTGTTGCACCGATACCAAAATTTTCGGCCGATACCGATATCGATACAAGTACTCACAATTTTTTCACTACCGATAACCCGGATGCCGATACCTGATACTCGAATATATTTTGCCCGATACCTCCGATATCCGATTCGATACTTTACTCCTTACTAATATGGCCTATATATATATATTATTAAATATATATTATATTATTATATTCATATATATACTATATATTATATATATTCTATATATATATATATATTATACTATATCGAATCACTGGTTAATGAAAACATACTATTCTCTACACTGGCAGCGGTGCCTAGCTGCCCATATAACCTTTCCCTGCTCGCTGCATTCATCCCAGTATTCGATCGCCGAACGTTTTAAAAAATAAAATATTTTAAAAATTATATATACTATATATATTTTATATATATATATATTATATATAGACTATATAATGAGTATATATATAGTTATATATCTTATTCAATATATATAATATATATATATATTATCCGCCGTTATTTTATTTGTATAAACTATAGCGTTTTCTTCTATTTTTGCTATTGTGCTTCCACTGAAATGATAAGAAATGCTACGATGTTGCGTTCGTTTTTGCTCAAACTTTTCTACTGAAAACTCTGCTATGCAAATTTGCTCACGAAACGACCCAGGCCAATTCTTTTAATTTCCTGTACCATGATGTTTACGCTATTTCTCCCGCGTGCTTGCCAAATTTAAGCACGCTTCTTACGACCAACCAAGCTGTAAATAAAACAAGATAGCGAATACTGATAGTTGCTCCGTAGTGTCTCTTCATTCACATAAGGGGAGATCACGCTTCGTGAGAGAGTGAGTGTGTACTTTCCAGTAATTTAATAAGGAGCGGAACCATCACAATACTGAAATGGTAGGTGATTTGTTCCCCATCTATTTGTAATGGGAGAGAGCGATAATGTTAGTTTTTTATTTCTGTTTATTCCAAAACCAACGTGCTCCATCAGAACAGTCCTGGTCTCCAATTGTTTAAGAGTACTACAGTAAACCGCAAGCAGAAAACTCCGCGGAGTCGAATTTAAACACAGGCGTTTCACACTGAAGATTTTAAATTTGAATTCTCTGACCAAATAATCCCTGACCAATTCGCAAATTTTTTTCCTGCACCAGCGTTACGTTATTGGTTTGGCTCGTATAAAATGAGTCTATTAATCATTATTGCCGCCTATTTACTACAAGTCGCATCAGTCCTTTATTTCTAAAGTTGCAATTACTTCTAAAAATTGTTCATTTCTCAAACTGAATTTAAAATTTTTTTTTTTTTTTAGTAATCGATCTATATCCTTCCCATAGTTCGTTCCTTCTTTTTCATAGCCCGTCGCAATCGCAGCTTTTTTTTAAATTTTGTTTCACTCAAGTAACAGTTTTTTATTATTACAACAAGAAAATCATTTTTGAAGCTTCATCATTAATAGCCTCCAGGTGAATACGGTGCCATTGTGATCATCTAGAAAGTTTTACTAAATGGGGAGATTTAGTGTTAACTTTTTCTTCATCAGATCTGAAATTCTTCCTTGATTTTATAGCGTCTCTCTGTCAAAGCTTTGTTTACACAATCTTTCCTCTGCTCAATATCCACAAGTTTATTGACTGTATGAAAATTTTGTTTTTTTCTTGAAGATGTTCTTCAATATCTCCTATGGGCATCTCTTAACAACATTTGTCAACATTTTTTTGAGTGATAAGGAACTTTATGAAACTACTTTTCATAAGAAATCTTATAGCCATGTGCCCACTAGTTCTTTGAAAACTCCAGACCTTAATGTTCTTCTTTTCCAGATTCTCTCTAAATTGCTTTATTTACAGAAAACCCTCCTTCCACTGTCGCATTTCATTGGAAAATCAGTCCAATTAAAATTTGCCAATATTCTCCGCATCAATCATTGATTCCCAGGTACTACTGAAGAAAAAAATTCATCAAGTCCTAGAAGGACAGTCACCAATCCCCAAAATATTTTGGAACTTAAATTCAATGTAGATGATCTGTCACTGCAAAGTCGAAGTGTATTGTGTCTTTTGCTTTATCAGGCAACTCTAGAGATCTTGTGATTCGGTTGTTGGTGCTACAACTGCTCTTTAGCAATAAGCAAACCTTTGTTTCCTTTGTTCTGGCTGATGTAGAAAAATTATACTAGGATCGAATGATGAGAGCTCCCTTTGGTTCTGGCTGTAACTTTCAGAGGACATCTTTTCTAATATCTTTCGTCATTTTGTCATTAGCACAGGTCTGGCATTCAAATGTTTTGAATTTCTAGGATATTACTTTCATTCAGAGTGACTTCTTTGAGAATTTTTTTTTTGGTTTGAAAATCCTAAGAGTATTGCCTTTAACATCACGCAAATTGTCTTTTTTAGGTAAAAATCTAATACCAAAAGCTTAGTTGTTGTAGCATGCATTTTACTGGACCTTAACTAATTTCCTTCTTTC
Organism: Trachelipus rathkii; assembly: GCA_015478945.1. Taxonomy (NCBI): domain Eukaryota; kingdom Metazoa; phylum Arthropoda; class Malacostraca; order Isopoda; family Trachelipodidae; genus Trachelipus; species Trachelipus rathkii. The sequence goes on from JABUQX010024075.1 coordinate 7,097, forward strand.
CATATAATTTTTTGTACGAGACATTTGTAACAATCTGTGAACAGGAAGGGACCAAGTGGGTCTGACGTTGGAACTTTCGTAAAAACCTGATTCACATCCTCATAGGACCGCCATTCTATTAAAAATACCCCAGTTGCATTTTAGATAACACTTCTTTTTCCTTTGAACATAAACATTTTGGAATGATTTTGTTGTCGAGAGTCTCGACTGTCAACTGCGACGATAAAATCCAATAACTTATCGTCAAAACCTTAAAACAAGAAAAAAAATAAAGTAATAAACTATTAAAACATAAAAAAGATATAAACATGATTTAAGTCCCTCCCGTCATACAGTCGTACCAACAGTTCGCTCCATATACAAATCACTTCAAGTTCGGAAGGTATGAGTTCTTATACACAACCTCTACGGCTAGAATAGGAAGAATATGTAGAGTTATTAGTGAATGCTGACAAAATAGAAAAAACCAATTAGAAGCTCCACCGATTTAAATGGGAATGTCTTTCCTCCTGCCCATGCCTTTTCATTATTATATAAACAGACGTTTTTTTTAATAGCTGAATAGTGGTTTTAAAAACACCTGGTATGCCAAAAATATATTCAAAAAATATATCTGCAAAAAGTTTTAAAATTTCAAAAATTTTTAATAATATCCCGGTCTTTTTAGAATTTCCCTGACTTTCAGCATATTTTAAAACGCTTCCCTGACCTTCCCTGACTGATTTTTTCCCCTGACTTCCAGAAAGTTGAACCCCTGAAACAGGAAATTACTACTAAAACTGTGTGAGCATTTCTTATCGAGCGTAAGGGTCTTACATAGCACACATGCAAACACGAAAACGGCTCTAATTAAAATTCACTAGCTAAGGAAATACAAAAATTCATTCTATCGCAAACGCTTTGTATTATTACACAATTATGATAAAGGATATAGAACTAAAGAAATTAGTCCCATGTAAAAGTATTAGTGGACTTGCTACCTCTATTTATCGCAAGCCCACTAATACTTTATAACTTGGGCAACTATTTCTGTATTTCTACTCTTTAATCATAAAATTGGCAGGTCTAAGGTCCCGCATACACAGCCTTTGTTATTTCTTTCTGATTTGGAAGTTTTTCCACGAAGAAATCACCTTTCTCTGTAAATCTAGGTTTAGCCTTTATCCTCTAACGTTTTTGATAAACTTCGTTTACACGTTTCTCGATAAAATTTACGCCCTAAAACTACTGCAATATGATGTTCCTAAAGTTCCTGTTCATGCTCGGACTCCCCTGCATTGGACCCCTTTCCAATGAGCTTCACTTTCAGATTAGAAATATCTTAAACAAAAACTTTCCGCAATGCAAGTTTCTTATATCCTTTATTAACAACAACTCAATTGGCAGTTTCTTTAAGAATAAAGAAGAAAGCCTCCCCATGAACTTGAGGTCACACATCGTTTACAAATATAAATGTACCAACTGTAACATCGACTATGTAGGTCAAACTTTCCTACAATTAAAGATGCGAGCCTTCAAACGCATGGGCATTTCCTTTCGAACTAATTTCCCCATCACCTCTCAAACCAGAGAATTTAGCTGTCCAGAGATCACAATGACCTCAATTTAGGCACCGTATATCTCTTCAAAAATTCTCTTTTCAAAATGCTTCTAAAGGTGAAGAACTAAAAAATTTGGAATCTTTTTAAATAAAACACTTAAACCTACACTTAACATCCCCAAGACTTCTTTGGCACTTCTCATTGCCTGAACTATTGCTTGCCTGAATTTCGTGCAAAAAAGAACACAATTTCTTGCGAGGGGTTTACTTTTATTTTGCAAACAATTGAAATCAAAGCTGTTGTGATGGAGCTCGCCGATTTCGGATAAAAAACAAAAGCGGTCTAAATAACAAATGGTTTATATTACATAAAAAACATGTATTCAACAATTTGTGATGGAGTTTATCGATTTGGAAGAAATTAGATTTAAAGATGAAATGTTATTGAATGAAATATCATCAATTCAAGACGGGGCCCACCACGCCGGCGCCATTTATTTGGTTTCACGCCATTTTCGTAAGAAACTTGCTAATTTCCGCAATCAACAGGAATAGCACCTCATAGAATTAAGGAATTCCCCTCCGTTGTTCACAAATTTTTTAAAACGATTTTGCGGTTTTAAAAAAAAAACAAAAAACCCGAGCAAACTCGAGCTGCCATCTCGCAAGCACACAAATAAAAACTTACACTGAAAACGCTTTAAATATGCCTTTAGAACATACAGTAGGTCAGATAGATGGGGGAAACTACCTGACAGATTGGCGGATATAATATAATATTATATTATAATATAATATATATTATTTATATATTATATATTTATATTATATAATAATATATATATATATATATATATAATATATAATTATATGCAAAATTAAAAAGAAGCAAATTTGAACCTTTAATTCTAGAAAGGGTGAAGCTACCCCTTCTCGATTTTTCTCATTCTGAAGAAATTCCTTTAAATTCTCTTCGTGCTAATTGCAATCTTCTGACAATCTACTATCAATCTAGCTTTCGCGCTGAAATCGAGTGCTAGACTACCCCTCTACAGTTTCTAACAGACCTTTCAATCTAGGCCAACAACGCGATCTCTGCACCTTCCTGTATATAGCACTGTTTCTTCAGCATCGCGGGCTAGCACCCTATCGGGCTACCTGTTTTTTGTACAATATATTATTTTACCCTTATATTCCATTTATTTTCCCTTTCTTAAGTTTAAGCTCTATATTTATTACGTTTTATGCGTACTATAACTATCCTATTGTAGATTCCTTTGTCACCCGCTGTATTCTACTATTCCTATATATACATTATATAATATATATATACTATAATATTATATACTACTACCCTTACTATCCTGCCTTAATTTACTCCCTGGAATCAGTTAAAAGAACCCAGACGAATTGATTCGTCTCCGTTGGTATCGTTTAAAGGTATCGGCAAAAAATTTGCCGTACGTGTCCCCTTTCCCTTCCGAATACACCCCCTGGATACTACTACTCTCAGACCTCATTAAACCTCCCCCCAGATACGTACGTGCCGATACCCCCTCGCTCGGATCTCCCCCTCCACCATCGATACCATCCAAAATCCGACCGCCGACTTTCCTCACTATCCGGTTTATATTTTTCTACTCACGCTTTGGTGATGTTAATCCTCTAAGCATCACTAATAACAATAACTATTTTTCGGTATTCTTAACCGGATGCGTATAAATTTATTATACGGTAATATAACTAACAAAATGTAATCACTATAATATAAATTCCGTTAAATATCAGATAAACAATGTAGGTGGTACTCCAGCCTAACCTACTTACTCACTCCTAATTTTTAACTGGGAGCGGGAGATTAATACTGGACCCCACTACGTATTAAGGGGAACTCTATTTATACCCCTAAGTATTGTTCTATGCTCACAGACTTTTATTATCATAAGTGTCTTATAGTATATCCACATATTTATTACATTCTATTAATTCTTTCCTTGTTACCTAAGTTTCGCTGATCAGCCGGGCACCTTAAATTGTTTACGTTGTTCACTACTTTATAAGATATAATAAAGGCGGGGTCAGAGATCCGCACAAGGTTGGTTCTTCAACTTTTTTCAATAAAGTAGATTACATAATAAAAATCAAATTTTTGACTTTCATTTCTATCTGGTATGGAGCCTTATCGAGGCCGTTAGAGTAACTGAGAAATATTAGTTTTTCTGCAAACTCTTTAATACTTCCACATTCCGTGATCAATTGTCTTTTATATTTTTTAAAAATGTTAAGAAAAATTAGGGTACAAAATTTCTTCAATAGAACTTCACTTTTGAAAAATGTGAAGTTTTTTTTAACTTCATTATAAAATGAAAAATGTGGATGGCAAAAATTATTTTATTACTAGTAAGGAGTATCGACTTAGCTCACTGTGTAGCTTTAAAAACTGGCAAAGATAGCATACTTTTGGCACTCCAAGCAGATATAATATAAGTGGCTATAATAGATTCTACTCGGGGCCACATCTGTGTCGATTCACCGCCGTAAAAACATTTGACTTGACAGAGCGTGGCCTTGCGACCCCCATTTCGTCTTTCCTTCGCTATTGGTCCTCACTGTATTTATGAATATCTCGAGCGATTTTTATTCTGGCCCACGTATAATTCTGAGGCCATCCTCTCCCTATCATTGCTATAAAAGTTACTTATATTAAGTGAAAATCTCTTTAATAACAACAAATAGATATTTTCAATCACGAGGACACGGCAAGCTTCAAACATCGGTGCTCTAAATTTTTCTGCGCGGCGTGGATGGGATGCCATAATTGGACCACCTTATCTATATACGCTCTCTGTTATTTTCACCTCTTCTTCTTTACTCATCTCGATCTCGCTCCTTCCTTTCACCCTTATTCACTTGTTACGAACTAGTCCTTCTCGAAATATGATTACTCATGAGACTTCAATCTCTATCTCTCATCCCACTCTTTCCTGGAGTGATGGTACCAAATTCACATATATTCACTCAACATCGAGCTCTGCCATATATTGAGGTTATAGCTGCTAACACAGACTATGCATGGTCCGATCTCCACCTGCACTTGGTCTTAGCACGCTACTCTTTCCTTCACGATCACTCTACGGTGTCCCGCTTCTTAACCGCGGCTCCACCCTTGGTCGCTAGCTCGCTGGCTGCCCTCCCTGCCAACTGTGCTAGCCCACCTTCCCTTGCTTCGCCCGCACGACCTCGACCACCTTCGACTCCGTCTTCTGCCGATCTCTGGGTTGCTTCTCTAGTGGCAACAATCTTCCTGAATCTTAACTTTTTCTCCTCGGGCGGGCCTGGGCCCTCCCGTTATATATTATCTATTTAATTCTCATATCTCTTTCTATCTCTTTATAGTAATTATAGGTGTTAAAAATCATGATACTATTCTTTACATCACTTCCTCTTATTTCTATATATCTTTCAAAAGTTATTTTTAACTATCTCTTCTATTCTGCTATCTATATCTTATCTCTATTCTACGTATTGAAAGGTTTCTTTCTGCTAAAACGGCTCATTGCGTAGAGTTGCTGTCATTCCTCTGTATCCGCTGGACTGAAAATTATTTTTTTAAGTTTATATTAACGTAATGCATGGCACATAAAGGTAATCTATGGGGGGCTCCGTCCCCCCCCGACCCGGAGTGCTGGTGAAATAATTTTAAAAATTAAAACGGTATTTTTTATTTAATAAGAAGAAGTAAAATCAGATTGATCAACTATTGAACTTGAGTTCACAGCGACTTGTCCTTATCAAAATGAGTCTGGTCCGAAGTACCTTTGCCATATATATAATATATATTATATATATATTATATATATTATA
>JABUQX010024075.1:17500-20000 GCA_015478945.1 Trachelipus rathkii
AATATTAACAAAATTCTCTGCCTATCAATAGTAACTATCCTAAATTTGCCCAATAAAGCTTAACCTGACCATATTTTTCCTATTGTACCGATAACATATCAGTGTTAATTTAGCTTTAATAGTAATATCTTAGAATATCTAACAAAGTTTATCATGATCTATCCTATCTAACGTACGTACGGAATTATGAATTACTGCTAACCTAAATCAAATTTTTAACATTAATAAAGCTAGCATGACAACATCTTATCTAAGGACAAAACTACCCTAACATTCCTTAAGTATGAATAAAATGTTATCATGGATAAGGCTGCTTCGTTATATATCCATATAGCATAACAATACCTGACATAACCTGGCAACGTAACTTAACAGATAACATATTGGGACTAACATCTGGAACTATGAATAAATACCAATGTCTCTAAATTACCCAACAAATCAATGCTGTTAACATAAATTACATTGTCGACAAATCAATACTCTTAACATAAAAAAACATTCCTAAAGTAACAAAGTAACTTAACATGTACACCTTAAATTGTCATAATCAGCCAAACCTGAACATTACCAGCATATCTAACATACTATACTATGAATAATTGCTAACATTAACAAAGTGTTAAAAACTATCAAAGACAGTAACATTTGAAACTGTGAATAATTTCTCAACATTGCCTATCATTACGTAACAAAACTTACCCCACCCCTTACTTTTTGTATCATATCATCAGCAGCTAGCGTAGTAGTATTTAACAAAACTTAACATTTTCTAACAAAACTAGAATAATCTAACAGATCCAACCATCTAAACTACGAATAAATATTACGCATTACCGAATCCTAGGGTAAACTATACATGACGTTATTTCTAAGACGTAATACAATGTATTTCGTTCTTCGTTCAAACGTTATTAACTTAATTTAGTTTTCCTTCAAGCTGAAACATCTATATCTTCTTTCCAAACCGCAACTTTAATAATCTTGTATTTTTCAATTGAACATTAATTAACTAAATTAAATTTTTAATAAAAATTTGTATTTCATTATTAAATTATTAAAAAGTTTTTTTTTTAAATATTAAATTTTGATGTAAAATTTTAAATGTTTATTAATATAATTTGTGTTTTTAAAGAACCCTAAAGCAGTAAAGCAGAATCGCAAATCACTAACCCACCAATCCATCCCACCCTTCCAGCCTCCTTATGACCAATTGATTTACCGCTTTATATATATATTATATATATATATATATATAGTATATATTATATCTATATATATAGTATATATATATAGTATATATATATATATATATATTAAATATAAATATTATATATTAATATATATAGTATATAATAATATATATATATATATATATATATATATATATATATATATATATATATATATATATATATATATATAATATATATATATATTATATATATATATATATATATATTATATATATATTATATATATATATATATTATATATATTATATTAATATATATATAATCTTTTTTTTTTTTAATCGAAAGTTTGATAAATTATTTTTAATAAAAATTTGTTTTTTCTATTACTGTTACATCCAATTAAAAAAGTTTTTTTTTTAAATTAAACTTTTGATGTAGAAATTTTAAATGTTTATCAATAATTTGTGTTTTCAATGAACCCTAAAGCAGTTAAGCAGTAGCGCAAATCATCAACCCACCCATCCATCCCACCCCTCCAGCCCTCATTTTGATCAATTGATTTACCGCTTTATATATATATATATTATATATATATATATAATATATATATATATTATATGTTATTTTTTTTTTTTTATATAAAAAAAATATATATATATCTATATATATACATATATTTATATATATATATTATTATATATATATAATATATATATATAGGTAATATATATAATATATATATATAATATATATATTATATATAATATATATAATATATTAATATATATATATATATATATATAATATATTTATATATAATCTTGTTTTTTTAAATAAAAATTAACTAAATTAAATTTTAAAAAAATTTGTATTTCATTATTAAAAATTAAAAAAAAAATTTTTTTTTAAAATTTTAAATTTTTATTATTAATTTATGTTTTCTATGGACTCTAAAGCAGTAAAGCAGTAGCGCAAATCATCAACCCACCCATCCATCGCACACCTCCAGCCTCAATTGAATTTATCGCTATATATATATATATATATATATATATATTATATATATATTATATATATGTATATTATTATATATAATAAATCTATAACATGTATCTTTTACACAAATAACGAAGTAAATATATTTTATATATATATATATATATATATATATATATATATATATTTATATATATAGTTGTATATATATATATAATTTATATATATATATATATATATTATATATATATATATATAGCAGTATTTACTGTATTACAAACTCAAATGTTGTATAAACATAACATAAA
>JABUQX010024075.1:32500-35000 GCA_015478945.1 Trachelipus rathkii
ATTATATATATATATATATATATATTATATATATATATATATATATATATATATATATATATATTATATATATATATATATATATATATAGTATATATATATATATATATATATATATATATATATTATATAATATATATATATTATATATATATTATATATAGTATATTTATATATATATGTATGCAACAGCTTTTCTCAACGCAGTGGAAGACCCTCGCCTTTGACCTTTCCCAGTTGAAATTTTGATACCGGAGATCACGTAATTTCCATCGAATATGTTTATTTGAACACAGAATAAACAGATTCCTAATATAGTAGATTTGAAGATAATGAGACTCTACGATTCAGAGACTCTTACCATGCCACATACGTTGCGGGCAGATCAGGGAAATGAATTCTGAGCCAACCGTTCACGAGGAAGGGAGTAATGGATGACTAGTTGACAAATTTATTCTTTGCTCTTTACTACCTATTTGAAACTTCTCATTACGTATGATTAATCCTAAACTACCATCCTTTATTATTGTAATTAAGACTAAATTTTTTTTCATTATAGATTTTATTACTTTTAAATAATTTCTTATTTAAATTCTTTTAATTATTACTATTTTTATTATTAATCAGTGTTTCGAAGCAAATAATAATAATATAATAATAATAATATTAATATAATCATAATAATTATATATAATAATAATAATAATAGGAAATAATAAATAATAATATAATATAATAAATAATAATAATAATAATCAATAATGAATAATAATAATCATAATAATAATATAATAATAATAATAATATAATAATAATAATAATAATAGATAATAATAATAATATAATAATAATAATATAATAATAATATAATTATAATAGATAATAATATAAAATAATAATTAATATAATAATAATGTTTAATTTCCTTTCAGTTTTATTGTAAGCGAAGCATCAAACTGGCGTCATTTTGAGAAACCCGAAGGACTTTGTAGCTGGTTTTTATTGCATCCTTTTAACCCTTTACATATTTTCCCTTGTCGATGTTCACAATTGCAACGTCAACATCTCAATTTATCACAAAGGAAGTTTCCTTACTCTGATCAGATGTAAGAAGCTTTTTGTATAATTAGTTATTAAGATTATAAAAATTAAAAATGACGGTAAAAATATTTTATATTAAATATAGTAAGATCATGTTATGTGGATAAGAGAAATTTTATGTGATGAGAATGATGGCATTAATTTGTAATTGATCATTTGGTCTTATGATGATAAAATTTTATCTAGATCGATCGGAAAAAATTAAGAATTGAATTACTTTATGAGATTAGAATATTTTTTGATGATAATTTTGTTTTTTGTCAATACACTTACACTCTGATTAATTCTATAGTTCTCAACTATATACTGAATTGTATTGGAAATATGTGATCTGATCTCTTATTTGGAGGAGTCCTCCCCGATCCAGTTCTAATCAGTTTAAGATTTGGTTGAGTTAAATTTAAAAGATAATTATCCAGATGCGCCTGTGCATTGGGATTCATGGGACAAATAATGATCTTATCTTTTATCTCTGAGAAGTGATTTTGGAGCAACCTATTTTTTATAGTTACTATATCGGCAGTTGATAAAAGAAATTGACCATTCGCATTCCATCACTCTTGCGACGTTCTCGTATGTAGCACTGGGGTATCGTGTCTTGCAAGACTTTAATCCATTAAGTCATTGGTGATAATTCTTCTCTCGCGTGCTTCCAGTGCACTACTCTGTTCTCTGGAATGCTTTGGTCAATCCTCTATATTGCCTTCTGTATTTAACCTTTACTTTCAAACTTGTGTCTGCTTTCATTTCAGTGGTTTTCGGTAAGTTGGGCTTGGGCTTGTTTTACACATTTTTTTTATTCCTTTTTAAGTCCGTTCTTTGAATAGGGCGTTGCCCATGGGTGCTGGAAAAGTGCAAAAATAAATTATCGTTTTATAAAAATACTACAACATATAATTGAATAATGTCGTGAGATGTTAAAATCTCATGATTGCCTTATGCTAATAAAATTATTTTATAATTGATGATTTTATGATTGCCTGTAATAATATAAACAGGTCCGTATATATCCACCATGAACAAAAAAATTATGCGGCCTCCCATTCCCCTTCAAGATGAAAACTGATGCTTTAAAGCAGGGGTGTCAAACATACGGAGATCCCTCCCTGCCCACTGTTTGATTTAAATTATAAAAAATTAAAATTAAAAATAATAAAAATGATTCATTACTGTATGAGCCAGTTTTCATTTTTATCTAATTTCTATTTACAAAGATAAAAATCGTACCATCTGGTAAATCAGAAACATTGAGTCACCCCTCTAGCACCAGCGGCATTAACCTTCAGGTTCATTCTTGAATTTTTTTTCTTGTTATTAAGACGTGTAGTGATTAAGTGAAGCTTGGTATATTTCATAAGTTCATCACTCTTGCAAATATATATATAAATTTCTCTTAACC
>JABUQX010024075.1:45000-55000 GCA_015478945.1 Trachelipus rathkii
TAATCAATAATAATAATATATGTAATAATATGTAATAATATAATAATATATATATTATAACTCATCTTTATAATAATAATAATATATATATATAATAATAACCATATATAATAATATTGTAATAATAATAATATGTAATAATATAATGATAACAATAACTAATACATAATATATATATAATAACCAGCGCCAATAATGCTGTTTATATCTAGCGCTGTATGTAATAATATGTATACATAAGGCTAATAATATATTACATAATATATATAATATGCATAATAATAATAATAGCCAATAGCAATAATATAATATAATAACAATATATAACTAATAATATGTATATATATGTATAATATATATAAATGAATAATATAATATATAACAATAATATATATAGCATATGTAATATATGTATATCTGCGATAATAATAATAATAATAATAATAATAATGTATGTAATAGCAATAACATTAACTTTCTTTCAACTCAGCATATATAATAATAATAATAATAATAACCTTAATAATAATAATATATATATACGTATATAATGTGTATGTATGTATATGTATATATATAATAATATATGTATATATACTTAATAATAATAATATAATAATAATAATATAGTACATAATAATATATATATATAAATAATATATATAATAATATATATAACATATACTATATATACGTATTATTATAACAACAATAACATACATATATACGCCAGCAGTATATATATAAATAATACCCAGCGTATAGCAATAATATAGTATGTATATATATAGCCAACAACGCCAGCTATAATAGTAGCCAACCAACCAATAACTGTAATATGAAACAACAGCAATATATGTAGCTATAACATAACTATATACAATAACAACAATAATAATAATAATAATAATAATATATAATATATATATATATAATAACAATAATATATATGTATAATAATATATAATACGTATATATGCTCTCCAGCAATATATGTATGGCATATGTATATAATATATATATATATAACAATAATAATAATAATATATACTCTTTCTTTCTTCTCTATAATATGCTGCCTCTTTCAACCAATAATATGTAATATGTATGTATAATATGCTTGTAATATAACCAGCAACATAGCAATAATATATATATATGTATATAATAAATAATATATAATAACAATATTAATAATAATAATATATATAAATATAATAATAACAATATATATATATAATATATATATATATATATATATGTAATATAATTTTATTTGGTTATATATTATGTAATAATATATAATAATAATAATAATATGTATACTAATAATAATAACCAATAATAACCAATAGCCAACTAATAACCTTAATAATATATATATAGCAATATATATCGCTAACATAACTATACTCTTCAACTATTCAACTATATATATATATATGCTTAATATTAGATAGACTATATATATATATATGTAATATAATAACATATATATATATATATATAACAATATATATATATATATACTTAATAACAATATATATATATATATACTCCATATATATATATTCTAACTTCTTTATATATATAATATATATATATATATATAGCGACAGAGTTAGCTTTCCAATCTTTAATGTTTTAATATTTGTTTGATCATATTGCCCTTTTTGTTTGTTGAATTAACACACTTTATGGGGTGCGTGTTATTAAAGCATTATTACTTTATTAATTGCCTTAAAATAAAACTGTTAAAATTACTTTTTACACTTATACCCTTCACTAGCTTTTTCATGGAAACTTACTTGTGGCCTCTTTAGGTTCAGATTTTCAGAGGCTATATGAATGTTGCCAGAAAGTCTTGAAGTCCAGGACTGTATCTACCATTCTTAGGTGGTTGTTATTTTTTGAGCGATTTTTAATATTTAGTATGTGTCATTATTAATTTTGTATGTTATCTATGTGTTGCCCTTCTCCTGGAATTTTTATTGCAATTATTGCTATTTTTCGTTTGTTGGTGTCCGATAAATAAATGATTGGTTGCATGCTTTCTATATTAATTTTGTGATTGGAGTGACAGCTGTGATGTGTCAGAGCCGAAATTTGATTGTCTATCAACAAATCTTGTTTATGTTGATAATTTCTTCTTTTAAATTATATTGTCTCCCCTATATAAATTGCTGGACAATTGTGACAAGGGAATTGGTAAATGCAGTGAGTTTTGTTGTAGCTATGAAATTTGTTTGGTTTTAAAACTTTTTTAAAGGCAATGCATTTGAAGTAGTAATGATTATGTTTTTTGGTATTAATTTTTTATATCTGGAATCAAAGGGTAGGGGACAGGAATATATGTCAGATTGTTTTTTTTGTTTCTGTGGTTTTCTTTGTTGTAAAAAATTTGTTTCGCCTTTTTTATGTATCGGAAACCATCTTCACACAACAATTATATACAATGATTGAGAAAAGGAAATTGTATTCTGGTTTTGTAAAGTAGGGAATAGAAACGTAGAGCTCATAAGAAGAGATTAACGACTGCTAACCAATTTTTTGTGTTTGATTCAAATTGGCCAATTAATATCTTGCGGTGTAAATTCCTCCACGCCATGTGCAAGGCCTTAAAAAAATTTCTAAAACCTAACAAATTCCATAACTATCTCCTTACTCACTGCATTTACCAAATCCCTTGTCACAATTGTTCAGCAATTTATATAGGGGAGACAATAGAATGATTTAAAAAAAGAGAATTATCAACATAGACACGATTTGGTGATGGACAATGAAAATTCGGCTCTGACACATTACGAGAGATAATTTTAATCTGGGATTAATATATAGAAGGCATGCAACCAATCATTTATGTCTCAGACACCAACAAGCGAAAAATGGCGGAATCCTTTTGTATAAAGAATAGCAATAATTACAATAAAATTCCAGGAGAAGCAAACATAGATAGAATACAAAATTTAATAAAGGCACATACTAAATATTATAAAAAAATCGCTCAAAAATAACAACCACCTAAGAATGATAGATACAGTTCTGACCAAGACTTTTTCTGGGCAACATTCATAGTAGCCTGGCAAATCACCTGAAGAGGCCGTACGTAAGTCGGCGAAGTTATAAGTGTAAAAGTAATTTTAACGGTTTATAAGTCACATTAATATTGCAATATGTTTAATAAATAATATAATTTCACAAAAAGTGTCAAAAGTATTAATCCAGCAAATAAAGGAACTATGTCAAATATATATATTATATATATATATATATATATATATATATATATATATAATATATATTAACTCTTTCTCTCTTAATATATATATATATATATATATATACTGCTGTTATGTAGCCTTAGCAGCAGCCAGCCTTAGCCTTAACCTTAACCTTTGCCTGCATATCATATACTAAATCGCCATATGGCAGCCAGCAGTAGCCAGCAGCAACATGTATGTAACAATAACCCAACATATAATAAAACCTTCTTTGCTATCTTATATATACATATATATAACCAATAATAGTATATATATATGTAATATATATAATATATATATATCTATAATAATAATAATATATATATATACATAATATAATAATATATATATATATAATAATGATACTTAAAGTTGACGCAGCTTGCTTTATATATATGTATAATATATATATATATATATATATATATATATATATATATCAGCATGTTCACGTGTATAGCCTGTTTTTTATATAATTTTTATCGTAAAATAATTTATTATATATATGCATAATATACAATATACTATATATATCTTCTTATTCTTCATATATAATATGTATATAATATATATGTAACATAATAATAATAATAATAATATAATAATAACTTAATAATAATATATATATAATATATATAATATATGTATGATAACAATAATAATATAATAATAATAATAATATTTATATCCTATATATATATTTTTTCAATAATAATATAATAATAATAATATAACCAATAATAATAATAATATATATATATATAATAATAATATTAATATATTAATATATATATGTATATATATAATATATAATAATATATATATGCATATGTATATATGTAATATATATCATGATAATAATCTAATGATGATAATGATAATGTGTAATAATAATAATATAATAATAATAATAATAATAATAATAATAATAATAATAATAATAATAATAATAATAATAATAATAATAATAATAATAATAATAATAATGTAATAATAATAACTTAGGTGGTGCATTGCTTTTCTCATGCGATTTGGCAAAGGGTTCAATGATACAGGAAGAATCAATAGTTTTTCCAACTGTGCCTCGACAGCCAAAATGGCTAAGGCTGTTTAGTCTATCTTGACACATTGTGGTTCGCAGCATATTTTTGATCCTAGTTAGAGTAATAAATAAACAGTTTCTGCATAATAATAGCAGTATTGTGCAAGATAATTCAAACCTAAGCAGGTTAGGGAATAGTGCATCAAGCTTCAGTTCATGAAGCTTGTTCAGTAGTTGCAGTGGACTAAGTGATGAATTTTAAGATTGGCATCACGTGAAGATGACTTTAGTAAAAGAAAGTTCTTCCTGCCAGTTTCATCAGATATAAGTCCTATGATATTTTCAGTCAGCTTTTGTGAGGACTGTTCTGTAGATTCCTTCATAATCTGTAACTCGTATTACATCAAAATAACTTATAATTTCGAGCTCTCTTTTAGAACTAACTAACGCCTACTCAATTTTATATGTTAAAAGAGTCCATAAGTGGGTAAAACCGTTCTTCTGAACTAGTCTTTGGAGAAATCTTTTGACTCTTTGGTGTTACATCTGGAAACAGCTACTGCAGACTTGCTCTGCAAAAGCAGAGGTCAATCAATGCTGCAGTGTTCAGCTACAGATTTGGCGTCAAATAACCAGACTTTCCCAATTGTCTCCTCATTTTTCTTCCAACTCCCTCAATGAGACTTCTCATTTACACACAGCTTCAACTTTTATCTAGTGTGTATTTCTCTCCTGCAACACAGTATTGTTGTAGTTGAAGTTGGTAAGGTACTCAGCTGGCTCCCATATTACTCCCAATGTGGCACATTCAAAACTTTGTGTCCTTATATTTAAAACTCCATCAATAATATCTGGATCCCGGGTTTTCTGGGATCAGAAAGTTTAAGTCAAGGACAATAAAAGAACTCTCAGTATAGCAGGCATGATGTTCTTGAAAAAGGTTTAAGCTATCAATACGAGCTAACCATCTGGTGTCTGATAAACTATTCAGTGAATGGCCAGCACAACTTTTCAATAATTCCCATATCTGTGGACTACCACTGAATATTGCATAAACCTCTGGGCAACATTCATCAGCATGTGCACCACAAAGGTTCAAACTGTGACAAGCACGAGGTGAGAACAAGACCAGAGGATTTTGTTGCAAGATAAGTGTTTGAACACCTTTGGAGGCACCACTTATATTGGCTCCATTGCCATAACCTTGACCGTGGCAGTACTGTAATGGAATTCCAAACTTTTCCAGAGTATCGAAGATCAGTCTTATGATTGCCTCTCCCGTCTTTTGGTTACAATCAACAAATGACAGGAATCTTTCTTTTATATCATTTTTCTTGGTCTTGGCATTTAGTAGCACATACCTGATGATAAAAACCGCCTGCTCTACATGTGCAGAGTCTGGTGTTGCATCTGCAATTAAGGAGTAATACTTTGCTACCTGTATTTCCTCCATAACTGCAGCGTAACTTTTTTAGCACAACACTGAATAAACTCATTCTGGCTGTCAGAATAGAGATAATGAACTTGCAATCTAGTCTTCTGCTCTTGCGACTGTTTGATTTTTGCTTGATTTTGCTTAGAAGTAGGGTCATAATGACTTATCAGATCTAGAATTCCTAGAAAGTTCCCATTGTAGATATCTCTAATCTTGTGAGAGCTTCCTCCGAATGCTAAGCCTCTTTCACCTAGGAAAAGTGTCACATCTAGTATTCTACGCAGAATCTTTTTCCATTAGTATACTTCACCCTGCAAGTTCTTTGCCAGCAACTAGTCGACCGAAGATTCTCCACAAGTAAGTCCGTTCACTATTTGGCGACACTGTAAGTGGCACTCTTTGTGACTGGTACTGCCTTAATGGGCCGCAATTATGTAGTGTTTTTCCATTTCTTGTCTCTACCATATCCTTGTGGAGATGCTAGTAAGGAATGACTACTGAATGATAACTTACTAAGCATCCTACATGGAAAACAGAAAACTGCCTTCCTGATATGACTCCATACAAGCCAATCACGAGAAACTGTTTCACCATTTTTCATGGTAGTGCAAAGAAGTGCAAATGGAAACGAAAATCCTCTCTCATCATCTGGAATGCAGTGAGGGAATGGTTGTGGACCAAGTCTGATTGCATTTTCTATTTCAAGTTTGCTAATGGTTTCAGATCTAAAACCACCAATGTCATAATTGCATGCAGTCCGTTTTTTTCACTAGATTAACGTTTGGGCAGTCAATACTTGGAGTTGTTGCTTTGGCCTCGGTAGCTTCTGTAGCAAACACTGTTTCTTGAACACCATCAGCGGAATCATTGGTAGCAGATTCACCATGTTCGCATCCTGCAACTAACGTAACCGGGGCAACGGTAGCTGCCAATTGCCTGGGTTTTGAATATTGTCAGTAGTAGTACTAGCAACGACAGACCGGCAACTAAACCCAAGAAACTGAAGCGTTTGTTGATTTCTAAGCACTTCTTTATGCTTGGATTTACTCTTTTCCTTTTGTTTTGAGCTACTGATTTATGGTGCGGGTAAACTTTGGTTACATACTCAGCTATTACCCGAGGATTCATTGCTCCTAGGAAACTTAAGTCGTAGATAATATAAAAATAAAAATAAAAAAATCAATTATTTTAAAAGCTAGAAAAGTAACGAAAACTCATCTTATATCTATTTTAATTATTGCTCCTGTAAAATTTTATTGTTAATTATATGCAAATAGCTTCTAATGTCACTGTTCAACACTCAAAATGTTACGAAAATAAATCTTACTAAACTTTGTTATTTCGGGGCTGCTGAATCCAAAAATAACATTGAAATTTACAGATTAGCTCTAGTTTTGCAATTATAACGAACGTTTAAAATTCTAGGTTTTTCAGTAAATAGAGCGTCCAATCATTTAAACACTTATCAACACTGCGGAGGGGTGTCATAAGTCTCGCATAACACCATGGCATCTTTTGATTGGCTACTCCTGCTGCACGTGTTTACCACGTGATCAGTGGCGTTGAGGCTTGGTAAAACCATGGCCATCTACACTGTGATAAGAGGTTTCAGTTGTTATGACTTGTTGTTCGGAAGTGGTTGCGCGATGCTGATATTATATCCATAAGTGCTTCCATGACAATTATATTTTTTTGTTTATACTGGTCTGGTTGTCTTCAGTGATAACGACAAATATAGGATATACAGGTAGTGTGTAAATAATCCGGATAACTTCTGCTACATTTGCGGAGAAGTGACATTTGCTTCGAAAGCGTCTTATTACCGTTTTGATAAAACATATATTTTATTTTTTTTGATTTTGCAAGATACAGGTGATGACCAGGACAAGAAATGGGCACCTCACATGTTGCATTAAGTGTTCATCCAAACTCAATGCGTGGATGAATGGAAAAAATCGTTGTATGCAATTTGCAGTACCCATGGTTTGGAGGGAGCCTTCCAATCACACGACTGATTGTTATTTCTGTATGGTTCACCCTATTAAGAAAGGAATATCCATGAAAAAGAAATCGATACTTGTGTATCCTAATATACCCTCTGCAATTCGACCTATACTTCATAACAAAGAACTTCCTGTTCCTGAATCTCCAAAGGATGTTTCTTCGGACTTTGACGAAAACAGAGGTGTTTCCTCAAACAGCGAAGAACAACAGCCATCAACTTCAAGGGATTCAGACTTCTTGGCAAGCTCAGACTCCTCGATTCATAAGATGACACAAGAGGAGCTCAATGACCTCATCAGGGATCTAGAACTTTCTAAAATAAGGCAGAACTTTTGGCATCACGGTTACGACAGTGGAATTACCTACACCATTCCGTGAAAGTGACAACTTTCTGCAGTAGAATAAAAAAGAACTTAGCAGTTCTTTAAAACCGATTCACTGATTTTCCATATAATCAGCTTGACGACATTGAGGGCCTGATGGATGAACTGAATGTAAGACAGTTCTGAACAGTGGCGGCTATTCATTGATGCTTCGAGTACAAGTCTTAAGGCAGTACTTTTACATAATGGTAATGAGTTCCCTTCCATTCCGGTTGCGTATGCGACCAATACAAAAGAAACATATACAAATATGAAAACCATCCTGATTGCAGTAGACTATGTGAGGTATCAGTGGGAAGTGTGTGCTGACTTTAAAGTAATAGTTATTTTATCACTACATATAAAATAAGAGTTTATGAAATATTTTTTTAGAGCCTTAGATGTAAATGGTTCCGCATTCACTTACTTACGTGGAAAGTTCCCCAGGCTGAGTTTCGAAAAGGTGAAAGCAGGTGTGTTTATCGGTCCACAGATCAGAGATCTATTTAAAGACCAACAGTTTGAATCAGTGCTAAATGACAAGGAGAAAATAGCATGGAAATCCCTTAAGAATGTTGCAAATGGTTTTCGGGAAATTTTAAAGCTGAAAATTTTAAAGAACTAGTTAATGAACTGATGGACTCGTATGAACAGCTAGGTTGTAATATGTCACTTAAAATGCATTTTTTGAAATCACACCTGGATTTCTTTCCACCAAATTGTGGTGACGTGAGCGATGAACATGGTGAGCGTTTCCACCAAGACATTTCTATGATGGAACAAAGATACAAAAGGAAATGTACTGTTGCTTTGTTAAGTGAATTCGCTGGATGCATTAAGCTAAGTTATTTTATGTTCAAATCTTTAATATTTTTTGTAACATGAATATTATAGTGAGTGCCAATATCTTGTAAACAAGAGCTAATCGAACAATTTAAACATCATTTTTGCATTCAGCAACCTGAAAAACATAAGTAAATCATATTCTCCTCACCGTAACATTCAACTTCTCAAAATTTGTTGAACAGTGATTTATATGTATATAAGTTCTATAACTCAACTTAAGTTTAGTAAAAATCTTGACTCAAAAGATGTTCTTATATTCCTTACTGAAAATATATTTAAAATCAATAGCTTTTATTAAATATTGAAAATATAAGAGAAAATATTTTCAGCTGCAAGAAAAATTTTCAGGAGGCTAAAAATTGAAAATAAGTCATAATTAAAATAAATGCCGATAATAATAATAATAATAATAATAATAATAATAATAATAATAATAATAATAATAATAATAATAATAATAATAATAATAATAATAATAATAATAATAATAATAATAATAATAATAATAATAATAATAATAACTAATCATTGTTGGGTATTTTTTTCATTTCTTTATATATAAATCAATTTTTGATTTTCTTTTGATTTTTTTAATTTTTTTTATTTTATGTGACCTTTTTGATTTTCTTTGGATTTTTTTTAGATACAAATTACTTTTTAATTATTATTTTTTTCAAAATTAGTAATTAATTCTAATTAATACCTAACTAGTAATAAGTTTAGTAAATATAATTATTATTATAATTTTAATTGTTAATTTATTATAAATCTATATATATATATATATATATATATATATATATATACTTTATATATATATATATATATATATATATATATATATATATATATATATATATATATATATATATATACACTGTATGATATCTGAGTGCTCTAATTTTATTAATTTCTTTATTAAAAGTGATTTGAAACTATATTGATGAATTTACTTATTATATGATGAAATATTATTATCTTTGTTGTATAGGTGATAATTAGGATTATTAGTAATTTAGAAAAAGGAAATGCCCTAAAAAATCAAAAA